>JAULJZ010076406.1:0-10391 GCA_032270985.1 Heliamphora pulchella | reverse complement strand
AAAATAAATTTTTTTATTGAAACAAAAAAATAGAACTTCAGTGATGCACAGCATTATTCGGTGATTGCACTTTTTTGGTTCATTCATGGTTCCATCCTCTTCTTTTATAGGTTCTTTGTGATCAAGAAATGAATTATTGCTAATAGAATCATCTCGATATTGAGAGATATAATGGTATTGATTTCATTTTGATTCATCGTGACACCAGCAAGAGTGGGATTAAAATCACCGAATTGAATGGAAAGGATGCGTCGTCCTTGGAGAGAAGACCAATCATGAACGTAAGACAAAAAGTACCATAAAACAAACAAGCCAATGACGATGAATCATAGGTGATTGCAGCATTTTGCGCTGATTGAATTCTCCGTCTTCTCTCGTCGGGCTCTTGAACAGAAGAGTCTCCGATGGGTCATCAAGTTCTTGGAAAATCTCTGATCAAGAACGTCTGGGAAGGAGAGAATAAAATACGATTATAGACCATTTTTACAGAAGAAGAAACATAAAATGGTGTCGATATATGGATCAAGAAGAGGAACACAAGTTACACAATAAGGGCATAAAAGTTTAGAAAAAGAAACTAATGAACCAATTGTTTGAGTATCAACATAAGAATTTAGATATGGGTTGGAGATTGAGAGAGATTGCGTTATGAGCAGAATCGATGGGAATTTAAACCAGAAATCGAAGGAGAGAGACAGTAGAGAAATCGGAGTAGATTTCAACCAGAAATCACAAACTGCTTCCGTTGATGTTGTCGTCGACGATGAACACTCCGATGATGCATACTTGTTCAACCACCTTCAACAGAGCCCCGTCGTTGATGTTGTTGTCGACGATGAACACGTCGGAGCGCTCCAAGTTGTCGAGGCCGAGAACGCCATCGTCGTGGTGCTTGAGGGCAGCGAAGACGTGGGTGCCGACGAACTCGGTGGCACGATGACGAGAACGGAGATCCCATTTCTTGGGTGGGTTGGAGATGGAACTGTTGAAGATTGGAGATGGAATTGTAGAAGGGATTGATGAATCAACATTAGGAGTAAAGGGTATTTATGTTTTTTACCCAAAAAAAAAAAATTGAACGGAGTTGTTTTTTTTTTTTTTTGTTTTAAATGAATAAGAGGAGGTAAGTGATATTTCAGAAAATAAAAGATAAAAGAGTGCTTCTATTTTTGTTAGAAATTTTAAAAGATGTCAATGTAATTTATCTTTTTTTATATTATTTGCTAATTTGAATATTCACGATAAAAAATAAATTAATGGATGTTGGTATTCACATGATGAATTCATATTTATCTAACTATATTTTTAAAAATTCTACTTACCAATTATTTAATTAATTTAATATTTTATATGAATAATTTATTAAGAGAGCTCAATAAATAAATGTTTAAATTAGAATAATATGTAGGGGACTACATCTCTTTGGTAGCAATAGACCAATAACTTCACTTTTTGTTTTACTTGATTTTTCTAAAAACCAAGTGGGCTCTATTTTTTAAATGTATGGGTATCTAATTCTTCTATTCGGTTTGCTTTTCAAAAAAAAAAAAAAGAAAATACTTTTTTTCAAAATAGATACTCGATGCGCCGCAACAACAACAGTTGTTAGTGAACTATGTTCTACCTGTGTATGGTTCTACATTTTTCTTGTCTTCTTGGCCCATTTTTATAAAGTATTTTTGAAGAAATTATCTAAGTCAACGAACTTTGTTTTCTTGATTTTGGACTAGCAGTACCAGTAGAAATTATATTTCTAATAATTTTACAATTTTGATAATTCCAAAATTGATAACCAATTAAAACTTCTATTCTCTTAACAAATATAAAAATATTTGTTAGACATAGCTTTTAGCTTATTTGGAGATTTAGAATCAATGCGAACATAAGAAATACATTAAAAAATTTAAGAAGTAAACATTTGTCTCTTTTTTGCTCCCAACTTCTTTAAGAATTCAATAATTCAAAGGAACTAACGGTCCTTGATTTATCAAGTAAATTGGGGTATTTACTACACCAACCCAAGAATTTTGGGCAACCCAACATGCAATCACATAGTTTTAGGGTGCTTATTGAGAGTTTTGTTCATGCATTCTGCAATGCTGTTTTGTTATGGTGTTCTAGTAATAAGCTTTTGTATCCTAATCCCATTTGCAAGACAAAATTCTTTTCACTCCTCATCTATATCTCCCCCTCTATTGTCTAAAATCAAGCGATTCAACTTTAAGCACATTTCAATCACAACTACAACCTTTTACTTTTTAAAGGTCTCAAAGATAACAAATTTTTTCTTCAAAAAATATACCAATACCTTTGTTGAATTGTCTTGTGTTATGTAGACCCGTATAATTAGTATTTTATTTACGTGTATTTGGGTTGAGTTGGAGTCATGAATCCACAATGAGTCTAATATGTGTAGGGCTTTGTAATTATATGAGGCATGAATTTTAGGATTTTTCTATAAATGGGACTTTATAACTCTAGTTATTTGTGTGTAGAGTAAATTAAGGGAGTAGAGATGTAGGGAGAGATGAAAAAATACTAAGGGCACGGGAATAACCTTTGTGCAGGAAAACGGGGTTCGTTTCTAGGACTCGGATTGTGAGTGTCGAATTTTGAGGTATTTTTGATCTCATGATTGTACATTTTATAGTTATAGTTGATTATCTCTTACATTCGTGGACGTAAGTAGGGTGTGCCGAATCATATAAATCCTTGTGTGATTTTTTTTTGTGTGCAATGATTTTTTGCTTTCGTTCGCGTTCGGGGATTAATGTTCAAATCCCAATAAGTAGTATCAAAGCTAACGGTGGACGAACTCCAACAAATGATATCAGAGCCGACGGTTGAAGATTCAAAGTCATGGAGAAAGATCGGAGCATATGTATTATTTTTTAATTTCGATTCGTTTAAATCAAAAATATATTTTTTTGTACAGAAGAAGAAAAGAAAATAAAAGAGAGAAAAAAAAAGGCGGCGTTGTTCTCTGACGAAGGAAGGGTTTTTTCGTTGATAGATGAAAAAGTACACTAGTTCGCTGAAGGATGCTTGGGAATGGCCTTAGTATTGTTTTATTACAATTTCAATTGAATCTTAACTGTGCCTTGATTATAGGGATTGGGATTTGATTGAAGAGGTTATGTAAGGTTATGATCCAGAGTAGTGGGTGTGTAAAATCAACGGTTTGAATTTTTTTTGTTATATTGGATCGTATATATAATAGAAAATTTTAAGACGAAGGTTTATTTTAAGGTTTTTCAGCACTGCGGATTTATCTATATGGTCAGAATTTTCAGATTCTGAATAATTTGATGAGATTGGATAGATTGGCGTAGACTGGAATTGATCGGACGAGATCAAAGGTGATTAGGTGCAATCGGGTTTGCTTGTGGGTGATCAGAAATAATCGAGAGCAATCTAGTTCAATTAATGGTGGAAGACTAATGATCAATGGATGCAGCTGGGATTTAAGTTGCAGGTAGAGTCAAGGCAGACAACGATTTTTTAATTCGACTGATGATTATCAATCAGGATACCTCGACAAATAGGTACCGGGCATCTTGGCATAGAGATGTGGGCCATGCTGGTTTCAGTGTGGCGGGATAACAACGACGACAGAATCGACATCAACACCGGTTATCTTTAGGGCGGTTTGCAGATTTCAAGCCAAAGTAGAGATTGTTGGGTTGTCTTGTATTCTGTAGACCCGTATAATTTATATTTTATATACATGTATTTGGGCTGGGTTGGAGTCATGAATTCACAAGAAGTCTAATATGTGTAGAATTTTGTAATTATATGCGGTTAGAATTTTAGAATTTTCTTATAAATAGGATCTTATAACTCTAGTTATTTTGCGTGGATAGTAAATCATAGGGGAATAGATATAAGGAGAGATGAAAAAATACAGGGGGAACGAGAATAACCTTTGTGTAGGAAAACGAAATTTTTTTTCGGGACTCGGGTTGCGGGTGTTGGGTTTTGAGGTGTTTTTGATCTCAGGATGGTACATTCTATAGTTATAGTTGATTATCTCTTGCACCAGTGTACGTAGGCAGGTTATGCTGAACCATGTAAATCCTTGTGTGATTTGTTTTTGGTGTGTGCAATGATTTTTTGCTTTCATTCGCGTTCGGAGATTGGTGTTCAAATCCCAATAACCTTTATGCTTGGATCATCAATAAAAATGATGTAGCACTTAGAACCATGTAAATTCCATATCCCGTTGTCTTATGCATCAACTTGTGCTCCCATATAATTTCTATGTCGCCTAAGTATTGTAGAAGAGAAGATGAGACGAGGATGAGATAGAAAAAGGGCCATAAAGAATATAAAAAGCCAAATAAATTTGTGTAAAAATTTATTCTAGATTTCGTAAAAAGTTTTATGTCATACATTTCAGATTCCAACCCCTTTGTTTATTCCTAACATATTTTGTCTTTGTCTTCGGTGAGTGAAATCAAGATCGACTTTTGGACTATGTTCTCACAACAGTCGACCATGAAAAGAAAAAGGAAAGATGAAAGGAAGAAGAATATAGAAGATGAGGGTTCATGATATCCACACAAATAGTGAGGTAGAACAAGTAACCGATACATTTCTAAAGCAATTGATTAGGATTTGTTTTTAGAATTTTCTAATTATTTCCTTTTTAAAAATTTTTATTTTTGTGCCACTTGTTTTGGCAAGTTAATATTTTTTTAGTTTTGCTGCTAATTTTTAATTTTCATTAATATTAGTCTCGGTGGGCAAGAATAGCCTAAATTGTTTTTTTTCTATTTGAATTTATTCTTCAACTAGAATTAGAAGTTTTCTACTAGTATAAATAATGGTGTAAGCCTAAGGTTTTATTATTATATTCATCGATAATATTCAAAGTTTCTTTCTTATCCTTGAAAATTTAAGGCTCTTACTCGTGAATTTGAGTGCTTATTTCATTTGTTAAAACGTTATATAGCCTCGTGATATTTTGTTGCGTCAAATAGAATAACTTATTTGCCCACTCCCACAATTGGCGAATACAGTGCTGAAAGTGCAAATTCATAGAGATAACAACATTTAGCAAATTGGTGTTTCAAATCACGATTTGTACGAATACGTGAATTTATATAATTAACTATTAACGAAATAAGATTTTTCATGTCGAGATCAACGGGGAAAAAAAGTTGGTTTATAAATAAAGTAATGCGATTGTGTTATGATTTAGTAACTTGTTTCAACACTTACTTAGATATTAAGAGATGGCAAACAAAATAATCACAAACAGAAGAAGACTAAATTATATAATAAGTATTTTATTGATTGAGAAAGCAACCGAATGTCAATTGATACTTGAAATACTACATTAGTTTATAAAGTACTTGTAAACCTATGCTAGGCTATGGCTATCCACATATGTTGAAAAAAGTATGTTTCATGTTTGTTTTGCGCCCTATTTACAAAATTATTCACGCACTAAGTGGTTCAATATGATAAAACTTTAGGTTCAATACAATGTGCATACGACATGCAGTTATATGTGCATACAATATTCGCCCACATAATGGGTAACAATTAACATATATATGACATGCAAGGATGGTTATGCGAAATGCAATCATTCAAAGTATTCAAAATGAATTATATTTACAACGATTAATTCTCAAAATGTGGTACTCTAAAACTTTATTCCCGCCATCACCTAAAATAGTTTATACAACATGAGTTGAGACTCATAAGAAATTGATTAATAATAAACATATATATAACATGCAAGGATAATTATGCGAAATACAACACATAATTTTATTAAAATCTGATCTCCAACTTCAAAAAGATCCCATTTACATAACCGATTTTCCATATGCAAAGATAAACTCATTTTTCATACACAAACCCAACACTTAGTCTTTTATATCTATTTCAAGTTCTCAATTTCTATAAACACACGCATGCACACACACAGACACACGTTACCCACTTCTTTTCACATATCCACCAATTAATGGTTTATGTTCTAGGAACCGACGCAGGACGAGCTTATAGACGCATACCGCGCTACTGCCGACTGGGCCACGCGAGGCTCGCTAAGTAACGGTGCGTTCTATAACCCGCCACGAGTCCAACCCAAACATGGTTCCTTTTGTCTTTCATCGAGGAGTTATTTAAGCCCAACTTAAATGATCCATAGATCCTAAATCGGTCCTTTTATTTCATCATATCAAAATTTCAGACACGAGTCTAACCCAAACATGGTTCCTCTCATCAATACCCAACACACATAGGGTTAACAACAATTACACATTCTCAATTTCATATGTTTCACATATTCGGGTTCAATTAATTTAAAACCCCGAACCAACACTTTATGGTTTCAACTAGGGCTGTCCAAAAATTCGAAAAAATCGAAGAACCGATCCAAACCGAACCAATTCGTGCGGATTGGTTTGGTTTTACTCCGAATTGGTTTGGTTCCGATTCTAAAAATATATAAATCGTAGACTACGGATTGGTTCACGAATTTTAGGCCACGGTTCCGGTTCAGAACCGAACCGGACCGAAATATTTAATTATATATATATATACATATTATTTATAACATATAAATATCACTTAAATATCATTTATATTTATATTTATAACATATAAATTTCCACGTTCACTTCACGCCGTTCAGGCTTCTGTACTTTTTTAAGTTAATAACCTATTGCCGCTAACCCTAAAGAATCTCAATTGACATTCCGCATTCAGCGATTGCCGTGTTCACTTCTCGTTCACAATTACGTGTGGTGTGATGGACAATTACAGCTTTTTTATGCTACTGTTTTGAATTATTTAAAAAAAATTATTGAGTATTAATGTGATTTTTATTTAGATTATAGTACTTTATATTGGAGTATTGCATATTAGTGGAACCGTGGTTTGGAACCGGGACCGAACCGTCAATAATAGGTTCGGTTTGGTTTGGTTTCAGAAATTACATGGTTTGGTTTGATCCTCAAATTATTAAAACCGTAAGATTGGTTTGGTTCTTGGTTTTATTCAAAATTAGTTCAAACCGGACCGTGTACACCCCTAGTTTCAAGAACTCATTAAATTCACATGGTTTATTCGAAACCTCTACCCATCATTACATTGTTTTCATTTATCATCAAGTTCATGGAATTTATTCAAGTAAATAGGTTCCCACAACCCCAAATTCATCAAACCTTTAGCCAATTTCGTCATTGAGTCCATTAACCCAAAACCTCCTAATTTTTCAAGAGTTAACTCAAAAACCAAACCCTAACTTCTCATCTTTCAATTCTACACATATCCAACAACAACAAGAAGTTAGGTTACTCAAAATAATGCTAATACACAAT
Source organism: Heliamphora pulchella (assembly GCA_032270985.1). Lineage (NCBI taxonomy): Eukaryota > Viridiplantae > Streptophyta > Magnoliopsida > Ericales > Sarraceniaceae > Heliamphora > Heliamphora pulchella. The sequence goes on along the minus strand of JAULJZ010076406.1, from coordinate 3,051 downwards.
AACAAACATGCTTTGATACCAAGCCCTAACCTAGGGCTCCAAAATATAACTTTCATACTTTCATATACATATATATCAAAATATACAACTTATATCAAGGAAATATTCAAGGATAGTCATAGATTCTACCTCCTATATGCTCAAGAAATAAGAATCCAACCCTAGCAAACTTTAATCAAACAAATTTCCAATCGTGTGGTGAAGATGAAGATTCATATTAGGATTAGTATACTGAAAATTATATTTTTAGTATTTAATTTTATTTTAATAAAATTAATTTTTTATTTTATGAGAATCTTTATGAGCAATGTATGTATATCATTTCTTTAAATGTTATACATGGATGTCTAATATTTTATACAATATTTAATCTGGTGTATAGAATACACCTTACACACAGAAGATCGAATTTTAAGTTCTTGCAGAACATAAGTTTTATGTTCACAGTTTAGATGAAAATAGACATACCATCGGTACGACTGTAGCACATAATTAGACATCCATGTAGCCCTATAAATATGCGAGTAAGCTGACCCAGTTTCATAACTTGTCTTCAAGACTAAAACTGTCCAAGTTCTGCCAGTACAATTTTTCGATAGATTATAACCTACACTATTTTCAAGAATCGCATAAGGGAATACAGTAGAAGGTCTGACGGAAGCTTCAACTTGGGAACAAAAACATAGTTGAAGATTTGATCGGTAAAATGTATTCTTCTAAATTAACTTTGATTGCACGGGTTTTAATTTTGATCGTTCGACATCAAAAGTTTTATCTGGAGCCTATTTCGGCGGTTGCCCGTCTAGTTAATTTTTTACCAAAAATCGTTTGTAAAAACAATAATTTTGGTAGTTTTGCCTCTCACAATTGGCATCAGAGTCGTTTTGTTATTTATTTACGGTTATCGAGGCTGTGTAGTTTTAGAACTGTGCTAACTCGATTTTACAGGCGTTCTAATTCCGATTTTATGATTGTCATTTATTTCATATTTGATTGAAAGCGAGGATGATGATTATTTAATATTTTTTTTTAAATCACAGGGATTGACCATGATAGATCGAATGTAAGCTTTTAGGACATATGATCAATGTAATAGCTAGTTATTTATTTTTAAATATCTACTTAAATTATTTAAGAACATGTTGAATATACACGAATAATAGGCGGCGGTACCGGTGGTGGTTTCGGGTTTTTACGGGCCACAAATCGCGATAAATTTTTAATGGTTTTAAACAGTTTTTTTCGATAATTTTTCTGTAGTATTTGTGCTGAATCATGTAAGTCCTTTTGTGATTTTTCTTTAGTGTGTGCAATAATTTTTTTGTTTCTATTTGTGTTCGGTGATTAGTGTTTAAATCCCAACAACTTTTATGCTTGAATCATCAATAAAAATGACGTAGCACCAGGACAGATGCATCCAGAGAAGGCTCCCACAAATAATAAAATACATTAATTTAAAGTACCAAACGAGCATACCATGTCTGAAGATAATTTGCTTATCCCACAATATTATTTATCCTTCTTATCATATCTAATTCTATTCAGTATATTAAAAGAACACTTAGTGTATATTAAATATTTTTATATATTTAAAGTAGCATGTAGAGGATAATTTTCCATAGAAATATATTGAGAAAGAGGATAATCTTTTATTTTTTATTACACGTAAGGTTGGAAGTTTAACAGTAGATTATTTTTTGCCACAAGTAGAAGTTTAACCTCGCCACACCCAATACCGATGGGTGGTATTATTTTGATCACACAACACAAGTACTTAATTAATTACCAACTTTTTTGTGTGGAGTTGGTGGGTCTCAATGTCTTTGGTCATAACAAGCAATAAGTCCATCATGTTGTTTGGATCTCCAATGTCCTCACTAAGCTTCTCGTAATCAAGAGTCCACGTCACCAAGTTATTTTCACCTTTGGTATCCACGTGGAGGATAAATTTAAAGACCTTGTACGGCTTCGTTAAATCTCCTTCAATAACCTTGAACACCATCCACTTTTTTTCCTCGTCTATTGCCTCGATTATTTCCTTGGAAACCTTCTCCTTCCCATCTGTGGCATCACATGAAATGAAACAATGGATACTTCTTTTAAGTGGAGGTAATAGCGTTATGACAGAAAATAGAAAACAACAAAAACCAACAGTTAAAGAGAATAACACAATTATTTATAAAATATAAAATTTATGTGGTTCATCTAGAAGTTGAGTCTATTAGCCCGATCTTTTGTACCATGGACTAAATCTCAAAAAAAAAAATTCAATTTAAACTGTGGTACTTTTAAAACAAGTTGAGTTATGGGCCAAATCCCCAACCCATTAGACTCCACATACTTAACAAATAGTGTTCAAAGAGTTTATTTTCTCTTTGTAGGTGTAGATATTTGGGATGGATTGAAGTAGTAAAGTTTAGGAAAATGGAATGCACCATAGTGGTCCGAACACCGCTAGAGGTGTAGGATGCAAAAACTTAGGCAGCCTTAGATAGACAGTGGGATGGCAATGGAGAGCAAACTGAAAGTACAAAGATAAGAGAACTTATGCTCTATTAAGATGATGATCTTTAGAGGGTTGAAGTTACCTCTTTTATTGAGATTATCGGAGAAGAGTGTCAAGATCTTCAAGATCACCAAGGACGGATATGTCTTTCTTATTGGCTAGGTAGATAGATCCCAGCCATTGAAGTTTGTAAGATATGAATGCAAATGGTCATTATGATATATCATTAGGATGAGTATTATATGACTACAGATGCCAACTGTAGTCGTGTGTAAGTGTGATACAACCTTTCAAATCATTGGTTGGTCGATTAGATAGTTGATATGATACAAGGTTGAGATTTATTCTTTATGAATTATAAGAAATTTATATATATATGTGCGCGGTACAAACTATTTGGCCTTGTTAGGCACAATCAGGACCAGATGAACTGTCCCATACTGATGACCCCGAACAGAGTATGGGCCAGACTCCTTATCTTCCGAACTCACTGGACGCTCCTTGTTCCGCCGCCGAACACCTGCAACCTCCAAGAACACCGTTAG
>JAULJZ010076395.1:0-12859 GCA_032270985.1 Heliamphora pulchella | reverse complement strand
TCCAAGATGACTTCCATTCGCCTTTTTCTTTCTCTCGCTGCCACTCGGAATTGGCCGCTTTATCAGTTGGATGTCAAAAATATTTTTCTCCATGGCGATCTTTAGGAGGAAGTCTATATGGAGCAACCTCCCAGTTTTGTTGCTCAGGGGGGGTCTAATTTGGTGTGTCGCCTTCGTCGTTCTCTATATGGTTGAAAACAATCTCCTCGGGCCTGGTTTAGACGGTTTAGCACAGTGGTGCAACAATTTGGTTTGCGGCAGTTAGGCAAAGATCATGCCGTGTTCCTTCGTCGAACTGATTTAGGCTGTATTCTTCTCGTTGTATATGTTGATGATATTGTTATCACTAGCGATAACCGTGTTGGGATTAGTAGCCTAAAGGCCTTTCTGCAGACACAACTTTAGGCTAAGGATCTTGGGCACCTGCGGTGTTTTCTAGGGGTCGAGGTGGCCCGAAGTAAGCATGGGATTTTTATTTCTTAGAGGAAATATATGACTGATATTTTGCGTGATGCCTGTCTGTTTAATGCCAAAAGTGTGGAGTCTCCAATGGATCCGAGTGTTAAACTTCTTTCTGGTGACGGTGCTGTGTTTTCTCACCCTGACTGGTATCGCCAAATGGTGGGGAAACTTAATTATTTGACCACCATGACCCGACCAGATATTGCCTATCCAGTCAGCATTGTGAGTCAGTTTATGTCTGATCCCCATGTTTCTCATTGGAATGCAGTGGTTCGTATTCTCCGGTACCTCCATTCTAATCCGAAGAAGGGTCTATAGTTCTGTGATCGAGGTCATTCCCGTACCAAGGGTTATTCTGATGCAGACTGGGCAGGATGCCCAATTGATAGGAGATCCACATCAAGATTCTTTGTCTTTATTGGTGGGAACCTGGTATCGTAGAAGAGCAAGAAGCAAGATGTGGTGTCGAGGTCCAGTGCTGAGGTGGAATATAGGTCTATGGCGTTGGCAACATCCGAAATCATGTGAATTCGGCAGTTTCTCACTGAATTAGACAAACCGCCTATGGGTCTTACCAAGTTGTGGTGTGACAATAAGTCTACTGTCTACATCGCTACTAATCCAGTGTTTCATGAGTGGACTAAGCACATCGAGAACGATTGTCATTTCATCCGCCAAGAGTATAAGAATGGCACTATTGTTTTTGGCTTTATTCGATCTGGTGAACAGTTGGCTGACGTGTTCACTAAGGCACTGCCTGGGCCCCAGGTTCACTACATTTGTAACAAGTTGGGCATGATTGATATCTATGCTCTAACTTGAGGGGGGTGTTAAATATATTTAGTATTAATATATTAAGTATTAATAATATCCTGTGGGGATGCCCACAATATCTGCTGTATACTTTCAATGCTTAATAAATACGTGTGTACGTCTTACAATGAGATGACACAATTTCTCGTAATCTTTCTCTCTTTTCTAACATAGACATCTCCTGGAAACTGCACGTGCCTTGATGTTTCAGATGCGAGTTCTCAAAGTATTCTGGGGTGAAGCTGTGATGACCGCATGTTATCTTATTAATAAATTGCCCTCCTCTGTCCTACATGGTTCTACACTCTTGTCCGTTTTACTTCATCAGCAGATTCCTTTTGCTTTACCACTCAAGATCTTTGGGTGTGTCTGTTATGTGAGAAATACCAGGCCAAATGTGACAAAGTTGGATGTTCGCGCACTAAAGTTTGCCTTCTTGGGATATCTTAAAACTCAGAAAGGATATAGGTGTTATAGTCCTGACTTACGATGCTTTATTATTTCCCGAGATGTGGTGTTTGTTGAATCTACTACGTTCTATGGCTCGGCTACTCTACCTTTCTCCTGTGTTGATGATGGTTTAGATCAGATTTTGCTATATTAGTCCTCTCCTAATTTACCAGTGGCATCGTCTACTGTGACTAGTCCTCCGGTTGATATTCTCGAGGACTCTCCACCTGCTGTCTCCGAGGCACCTTTTCTTTCATCATCCTCCGACTCCTCAGTGTCACCAGGCTCCACCACCTCTCCTCTACTCGAGTTAGTATCTCTTCAGTCGGATTCAACCTCTGATCAGGTAAGTGACCCTCTTATTGCTTTACGCTAATCTTATCATAGTTGTAGAGATCATCGCTTATATACTACATCCTATCGTGGTTTACCGGCTACTGTCCAGTAGGGTATTAATACTCTTGATCAGCATAATTTGCCTTGCTTTGTTGTCGATGTTCTTTCTCATCCAGGTTGGCGTCAGGCAATGCTTGAGGAAATGAATGCTCTTGAGGCTAATAATACTTGGGACCTGATAAGTCTTCCTTCGGGGAAGACTACGATTGGCTGTAAGTGGGTCTATGCAGTCAAACTTCGTTTTGATGGCTCCCTTGAGCAGTTGAAGGCTCGATTAGTGGCCAAGGGCTATGCTCAAACCTATGACCTTGACTACTTTGATACTTTTTCGCCTGTTGCAAAGATAGCCTCCGTTCGTCTGTTCTTATCACTGACTGTTTCTCATCAGTGGCCCTTATATCAACTTGATGTGAAGAATGCCTTCCTTCATGGTGATTAAAGGAAGAGGTTTATATGGAGCAACCACCTGGCTTTGTTGCTCAAGGGGGTCCCCTAATCATGTTTGTCGATTAAAGCGCTCCTTATATGGTCTGAAGCAGTCTCCCAGGGCTTGGTTTGGTCGTTTCAGTTCTGTAGTACAAGAGTTTCATCTTCAGCAATTTGCAAAGAATCATACTGTATTCTTTCGTCATACCTCAGTGGGATGCATATTACTCGTCGTCTATGTGGATGGCATTGTTATTACTGGTAGTGACAGTGGAGGGATTGCTGAGCTTAAATCATTCATGGGCACTAAGTTTCAGACGAAAAATCTTGGTGAACTTCAATATTTCCTGGGCATTGAAGTAATCAAGAATAAGAAATGTGTGTTCATTTCTCGGCGGAAGTATGTTCTTGACATTCTGGAGCGTACAGGATATATGAATGCTAAAGGAGTGCACTCACCTATGGAGACTAATGTCAAATTAGAACCGAAGGAAAGAGTGCCTCTCTCTGATCCTGACCAGTATCGCCGTACAGTGGGACAACTGAATTATCTTACTACTATGACTCGTTCAGATATTGCTTATCCAGTGAGTGTAGTAAGTCAGTTTTTGTCTGATCCCCGTGTTCCCCATTAGCAAGCGGTGTTACGCATCCTTCAGTACTTACACAAAAACCCAGGGAAGGGCATCTAATTTTCTGATCATGGTCATTTGGGAATGGAAGGGTACTCTGATGCTGATTGGGCTGGATGTTCATTTGACAGGAGATCCACCTCTGGTTACTTTATCTTTGTTGGTGGGAATTTGGTTTCCTAGAAGAACAAAAAGCAGATTGTGGTCTCCCAATCTAGTGCTGAAGCCGAATACCGGGTTATGACTTTAGCAACTGCTGAGATTATGTGGTTACAGCAGATTTAGACAGAGTTACACTTCCCTCTTCGAGAATCTACCAGACTCTGGGTTGATAATACCTTGGCTATTTATATTGCCACAAACCTAGTATTTCATGAGAGAACGAAGCACATTGAGGTTGACTGCCATTTTGTCCATACAGAATATCAGAAAGGCGTTGTTACTTTTAGGTCAGTTCCTACATGGGACCAGGTGGCCGATATTTTCACTAAATCTCTGCCGGGTCCGCGTGTCTCATATTTATGTAACAAGCTGGGCATGGTAGATATATATGTTCTACCTTGATGAGGGTGTTAGATATATATCGTATTAGTATTATTATTATATATTTATTATCCGGTGTGTGTGGGTGTATGAATGTAATAGAGTTGCCTAGCTTTATTATATATAAGAGTCTCGCCTATCCTTTTGGATACGGCTTTCCATTATTCTCTGTATATTAACAGATTTTATATGGGATTGAATATTGGGCTGCTAAGAAAGATCGCATAACTAAGATGAGTGTTGCAGAAATATGAATGTTATGGTGGATGTGTGGTAAGATTAGAAAAGATAAAATTAAAAATGAAAAGATTCATGGAATGGTAAAGGTCGCACAATGTGAGGACAAGTTGAGAGAAAATATATTAAAGTGGTTTGAATACATATAATGTAGACCAATTGATGCAGTAGTAAGAAAAAATTACAAGATCAAAAGTAATGAAAACACTAGGAAGAGAGGTAGACCTAAATTGACATAAAATGTCTTATTAGGAAAAAATATGAATCTATTAAAACTAACTGAAGATATGGCTCTTAATAGAGAATAATGGCATAAAAAGGATTCATGTAGTTGACTTGAGTTGATTGGAACAAAGGTTTAGTTTGATTTGGTTTAGCTTGGTATTAGTTTAATCCGTTTCAACCCTAGAACGAACTGTAAAATTTTGGATCTTCTCGTGACATAAGCGAATCGTGCTGACATTATCTTCCGTACGATGATCTCAGCATGATGCCAGCAAGCCGTACGGGCGCCAGTAGTTGGCAATGGCATGGATTGATTTGTCTTAGTGCCCCAGTATTATGGTATTTTTGTATTTTTGTTTGAAGATATTTGATGTTTTTTTCGGATTTGCGAAACTTTTTGATTTTAGAACCCTTGTTTGTGATGGTTGAAAATCGTATTATAGGTTCTGAAAATCATTGTTTGAGGGTGATTTGTGATTGATTTGGTGATTAGCAAAGTTTCTCCATTTAATTTGGTGCCAAAACCTGTCCAGTGGCTTTTTTTGATCTTCGACTATTCGTTTATGCCATCTCCTGCTTCAGCAACTTTTTTTTAGCTTAATGAATGTTGCGTTTCTTACGGGAACCTCGATTTTGCTTCGATTTCTGTCTGATTTGGTGCATCCTGAGTTTTTTTCGAATGTCATTCGATATTGGTTTATTTTTGGGTTGGTTGTTGCTAGCTTCAATTAATATTGTTCGGATAAAGCTTGTTGATCTTAAAGATGTCGACTTGCCAAGATGTGTCACTTCTAATCAGCTGAATAGTGTCGGCTATTTAGCCCCGACACATGCTTTTAAGGTATGATTTTTGTAACTGTGAAGCATAGATTAAAGTATGTAATAGATCCCCCTTCATTCAAAGGGGATTATGCTCTTTCTAATTGGGAAACTGTAGATTCCATTGTTATGGGTGGATTATGATAGTTTGGAATCTCATATTACAATACATAGAGATATGTGATATTTCTAAGCAAATTTGAGATTCTTACAGATTCTTTTTCAAAACAGAGTAATGTTTCATGTGTTTATGAGTTATATGAGAAGATGGACAACCAAACAAGCTAAAAAATCTTTATTTGAATATTACAATAATATTTCGGAACAGTTATTACAGCATTGTCTTTTCCCTACCAACTTACAGCAATAGAAGTGTCAGTAGGTGGATTTGATGATTGCATATGTACTCTCTGGTTTAGATTTCGATCTTTAAGGGCTCAAGGATTCAATTCTTGCTAGTAAGACCTTACATGGTACCATTATACCTATTCTTGGTTGTTATGTTCATCCTTGGGGGTCAGTCTTCTCGTATGCCTAGTTCTTTTGCTCTGGAGTCTTTTGCCTTAGTTTCCAGCAATGGCAGTTATGGTACTTTTTGTAGTAATATGGACGTGTTAACCATGGAGGCTGTGGTTTTTGTGATAGGAATTGTGATCATTGTGGTGGCACTAATCATACTGAACCATATTGTTGAGCTAAATATGGTAAATCATATTATGTTCATCGAGTTACTAATAGAACATTACAACTCCGAGCTCAAATATCTCGTGCTTTTTCTTTTGGTTCTCATGATGCCCTCACTACTCAACTTAGCAAAATTATTTGGACATTGGTCTCTGTTCTACCCACACCTTCCATTGCTGCTTTAGCCAATTCAAGTAATACTGCTTGTGCGTTTTTTACACCTACATCTTGAGTTTCTTGATTCTTGCACTAGCTCTCACATGCTTGATAATCCATCTCTTTTCTCTAATTTGACTTATACAAACCATCACATCTTCTTAGCTGATGGTTTATCTAGGCCTGTATAGGGAAATGTGTTCGTCATCTATTTCCATCTTTCGCCTTATCTTCTAGTGTTTATGTTTTTAGTTTTTGCTTTAATTTACTCTCTTTTAGTCATTTAACTAAAGTTTTACGTTTCTTTACAACCTTTTCTCCTACTTGTGTCTTTCAGGACCTCAAGACCAAGAAGAGATTAGTTTGAGGCATGAGATGGATTGTCTCTATTATCTTGATGCAGATACTTCTTATGTCACTTCATTTGCTTTGAGTGCTATGATTTCCCATCTTGAGTGGATTTGGCCATCTCTCTATGGATAAGTTCAAGTTAGCTATTTCAAGTTTGAGTCAGGCGCCTAGTTTTGATTGTAAAACTTTTCAATTAGGATTGTAATCCCTTTCCTAGTAGTGATCGTGGCCATCAGTCAGAGTCTTTTGATGTAAGTCCATATAGATATTGATGTAGTCTTTTGATGTAGTCCATACAGATATTTGGGGTTCCTCTTGAACTTTCAATTTGTTGTTATTATTTTATTATCTTTGTTGATGACTACTCTCGCATGACTTGGTTGTTTTCATTGGAACATAGATCTAAGTTATCTTTTATTCTCTCTAAATTCTATAATGAAGTGTTTCCATAATTTGGCAAGCGCATTAAGGTTCTTCGATCTGATAATACTCTTGGATATTTGCAATCTATTGTTGATTGCATTTGTGTTGATTAGGGTATTATTCATCAAATTAGTTGCACTTACACATCTCGACAAGATAGTGTTGTTGAGCGCATTATCATCACTTGTTAGATGTTTTTCAAACCTTATTGTTTCACACACAAGTGCCCCAACAATTTTGGGGTGATGCGGTTCTTACAGCTTGTTATCTCATTAATTGTATGCCTTTTGTTTTTCTCAACCATCAGTTCCTTTTTTTCCCTATAATTCAAATTCCTCACCTTTTTTCTATTACTGCTCAATTTTTTTTTTGTTACACTACGTTTGTGCATGATCTTGATCCTAGTCATGATAAGCTCTGTCCTAGGGCTTAAAAACGTGTTTTTCTTGAGTACTCTCGTACTCAGAAAGAATGTCATTGTTAGTATCCCGATTCTGAACGATACTTTGTCAGAGTAAATGTCCTTTTTTTTAAGTATACTCCATTCTTTACTTTATCAAGTCAAACACTATCTTTTAATCTCATTTGTTGTAGTGAGGGTAAGTTTTCTTCTTTGGGTACTCTTCCTTTACCATTATCTATGTTGGGAAACAGAATCCTAAGAACTAGTAATAGTGCACATGAATTATACCCAAAAAAATGAGAAACCGATTAAAACCCTACATGGCGAAACAATACCTTCGAGATCTCTCTGGTTTGATTTCATCTCAACACACGAAAGGAAATCTTTTGAATGTGCGTGAACCGAAGATGTTGATGCATGCGAATCAAACTCGAAAGTACCGAAGATCTTTTACTGTATTCTCGTATACTCAACCACGATTAAAGGGTGGGCTCTGAATTTTGTGACCTAAATTCTCTATCTCGGCGGCCGCTGTATTTTGATACTACGATTGGAAATCAAAAACCCTAGCTGCCAAGAGGGTTAAGCTGCATATATATAGGTTATGGTAGGGACCTAAGGAGTAAATAAGACCTGGCTTCTTATGTCAGTAGGAAACCATAATTTGAATTGAATTAGAAACTTGTTTACATAAATTATAAATCTTACCACTATTGAATTATAATTGCACTCCCGACCTTATCTTAAATTTTATTTTGAGCTCCATTTTATGAAATGCTTATTTATTTTCCTACGTTAAGATCACAAATACTCAGCAATTGAATTAAATTTCGAACAATTTTATTTAAATGATTGCTTATAATGTCCTCCAGACTTTCTACTAACTTATTTGATATATCGAATACAAAATCTATTTGTAGGGTTTGGTATAATCAAAATATATAAGTTTCTTCAAAGGGGTATCATAAATTCATATACTGAGACATGGATTCCATTAGTAGTTAATATTCAATATCCATTAGTAATTAATATCGTATTCCAATTCATCAAGCTTATTGATCTATAAAAGATCTCTCTTTTTAAAATATCAAATTCTAATATATGAGCCTATTAATTATTTCGGGAATAAGAGTATAAGCACTCATAATAACCATGAGGTACTAATTGTTATATACAGTCAGTATAAAAAGAATTACCCCATTACGGTCCTGTTTAATGCATACCAAATGTACTAACATAATAAGTTGGAATTATACAATTTCCCATAATAAAGACAGACTTACTAAAACACTTCGCTAGTCTTACCAATGGTGTGCATTTTGCGTTATTTAACGAGTGTCCCATGACGTGGATTGCTATCTCAACCATCTGGTTCTTTGGCTTTGTGACAAGGTTTAGTGCTGCTGGTTGGGTGGGTTGTTGCTTTGATGGGCAATCTACCTCTGGTTGTACCTTTGTTTGAAAAAAACGAGTTACTTGGCATAGCAAAACACACAGTGTTATTGTTCACTTTAGTGCTAAAGCATAGTATCAAACTACGTCACTACTGCTATTTCATCGCGTAAACAAATTGTCACTCCTTATATTAACTCAGAAGATTAGGTTATTGTTATTCTCGCGAAATTGTCACCTTGTTCTACATTCCACCGATTGACTATCAAGCTGGGTATATATAACCTATATGCTCTAGCTTGAAGGGGGAGTATTAGAAGTGTTCTAATTATCGTTTACTCGTACTGTTACAAGGGTATTATTATAATTGTATTTGGCACAATAATATTACTAGTACGTGCGAGTGAAGGATGCTAAATCAATCTCCTTGGCTCTTCTTCTTTGTCCTTTTCTCTTTTCTATCATTTTCTTTCTCTTCCAAACTCCAAATTCATATCTATGACTCAACTTACCATATATGATAGCACTCCTAGCTTTTCTTTGTTGTCTTGGAGTTCATATGTTTGGGAGGTTTTGCACTCCATACTAATTAGGAATATGGTTCTCAATCGAAGCAAGATTCTAAAATATTGCTCCAAATCACGAAATCAAGATCGTGGAGCAGATTCATCACCCTTAGTAGGAAGTTTCTTCAACTATGTATTGGATGTAACTGTACATGATTGGTTCTCAGATTTTATGTAGGCAGAAGAGGACACTTCGTCAATCTCTTTTCACTATTATTTTGTTTGTCTTTCTTGTTTTACTATCCTCCTTTAGATTGTAGTTTTGTGTATGCATGTGTCATCTTGGCATTGTCCATGAAAAAAAGAAGTAAGTCTTTCCTTTTTTTTGCTCCATAGGTCATATTTGGCACATGACATACAAGCATGCAGATTGCAAATGTGTATTGCATGACAATTCGGAATTATTGTTGTTATCGTCCTCATCATCATTCTCCTATCTGTTAGTATTGTACATTTCTAGTTGTCATGTGAGGCTGCTTGTGTCCTTGTGGGATACTAAACTTGTCATTGTCTAAAACGTTAAAATAACTATTTGGCCCTGGAAATATCAAAGTTAATTACTGAAAAAATCCAATGCAATGAAATTAAATTAAACAAAAGATTATATTAGTCGTGGTAAATAGCCAATGGCCGCTTACCAGCTTTAATTTGATTTCTACATAGTGCTGACTCATTCTGACCAGGAAAAAGGGAGCATTGGGTTTTTGATATCATGAAATAATGAAAATCACTTGATTCCCTCCAATACTTTGGAATAGTGACAAAACCACTTTAAGAGAACTCTTGTGTTTTTTTTTTTTTTTTTTTTGAGACTTCTGCACTCAAGGTATTGATGAGCAGGTGCAGATTTATTACAATTCCATACTCATATTCAGAATTTGAAATTTCTGAGTCTTGTTAACAGTTTTAGTTGCTTATTTCTTGTCAATGAACAATTTGAGAAATAGTTGCTTGTGCTGTTCGTGCAGGTGAAACAACGTGCTGCCAAAATGGCCAAGAGTTTGGAACACGAGGATGGGGCGGCAGGTGCAGTAAAAGCCTTCTACAAGCATTTTCCACGCAATCAGCTTCTTGAGGCTTCTCGTGATTCTGATCAGTTACCACCTCCTCGATCTAGAGCATTTTCTATCAGGCAGTGTTTTGACTGCTGTTGATTTTGAGGATTCAGCTTCCACAGATTCTTTTTTACCCTATTATGGTCACAAGTAGCTGAATGTTGTCACTGTAAACCCTCTGTTGTCATAATAACGCAAAATTACAATAACACCACAGGTTACACTGTAAATCCTCTGCTGTCACAAGAACGCAAAATTATAATAACACCACAGGTTACCCCACGGAGAGTATTTTGAACCTTGGGAAGTGCAAATGCTAGACATAAAGAGTAAAGTTAAACCGCAAATGTAGTGGAAAGAAAATTTGATAGTTTGGCTCTTTTAACATATATGATCTGGTTAAAATGCTTTACACCTTCACATTCAAAGCCTTGGTCGAAATAAAATTTGAGATAAGGTCGGGAGTGCAATTATAATTCGTTAGATAAAAATTATAGTTTATGTAAATATGTTTTTAATTTAGTTTGAATTAGGGTTTTCATATTTATATATGAAGTGTGAGCTTATTTACTTCCTTGCAGCTTAACCTTCTTAGCAGTTAGGGTTTTTAATCGGGTTCTTTTTTTTTTTTAGTATAATTTGTATGCACTATTTTTGGTTCCTGTAGTTTTATTTTCCAACATTAACAACCCCCATAAGGAAATGTTAGCTTGGGTCTTTTTTGTTACTTCATTACAGAATCTTCTACATTTCCTAATTCACTTACCTCTTTTGAGCTTGCTCCCCTCCCGATTGATCCAGTTTCGAGTGAGGGGTTTGAAATGTCAAAGATGAAGAAAATCACTATTGAAGGAAAGATGGATCGATCCATCTAAAGCAACTTGTTGTTTTGTGCAGATTGTGAAGAAATCGAGAGATGGTCTTGATCGATCGATTCGTCTTTAGACCGATCAATCGGTCTGAGCGCGGAAAGCACTGTTATAGTTGCTAGGGTTACAGCAATCGCGAGTTGTTGACTATTCTTTTGTTATTTCTTTATTCTTCTCTCTCTAAAACTCTTATTAACTTGTAATCTTCAATTAAAATAGTGAAGTGTGTGATTCTGTGGACGTAGACATGATTTGTCGAATCACGTAAATCTTGTGTTCGTGTGCGATTGTCTCTTTTTCTCCATTCTTTGTTACTATTTCGTAGTTTGTGCGTTCTTGGTTGATCTTGGGCGGGATTAATAATCGCGTTCTAATCCCCAACAACTGGTATCAGAACTCCGGGTTATGAGGTTGAAGAATACACATGGTAGAAAAAGGCAGACCGACAGGAATTGAGAAGTTCGATGGTTCGGACTTCGGGTATTGAAGGATGCAATTTGAGGACTACCTGTATGGTAAGAAGTTACATTTACCGCTCTTGGAATCCTAACCAGAGGGCATGAATGATGAGAATTGGGCGTTACTTGACAGGCAGGTGTTGGGGGGTCATCAGACTGACGTTGTCCCGGTCAATGGCGCACAACGTCATCAAGGAAAAGACTACAGCAAACATGATGACGGTACTATCAAGCATGTATGAGACGCCGTTAGCGAACAATAAAGTACTTCTTATGAAGAAGTTATTCAATCTTAAGATGGCTGAGTGTACGCTCGTTACACAACACTTGAATGAGTTTAATACTATCACAAATCAGTTATCTTTAGTAGATATCTGCTTTGATGATGAAGTTAGGACTTTGATTATGTTAGCCTCATCGATAAATAGTTGGGAGGCAATGAGAATAGCAATAAATAACTCTGCCGGGAAGAATAAATTAAAGTATGATGATGTCAGAAATCTAATATTGAGTGAGGAGGTTCGCAGAAGAAATTTGGGTGAAGTGTTTAATTCTGGGTTGAATGCTGGTATGGCATTAAATGTTGAAGCACCGGGTAGAGGTAATGACAGGAATCAAAGCAGGGGAAAATCTAAATCCAGAAGGGGCAGAAGCAAGTCCAGGTCGGGACGACAATCTGAATGCTAGGGCTGTGGCAAGACCGGCCACATAAAAAAGAACTGTAGGAAGTAGAAGAAGGCTGAAGGCGAATCAACTAATGTTGTGAAAAAGAGTGTTCATGACGCTCTACTCCTATCAATGGACAATCCTATTGATTCTTAGGTACTGGATTCATGAGCATCTTTTCACACTACGACACATCGAGAGATCATTGATAATTACGTGGCCGGTGAATTCGGCAAGGTATATTTGGCAGACGGGAAAGCACTTGATATTGAGGGTACAGGTGACATCAAAATTAGAGTGCCAAACGGGTCAGTGTGGAAGATACACAAGGTACGGCATGTACCTAAGCTTATGAGAAATTTAATTTCAGTTGAATAGCTTGATACTGAGGGTTACTCAGTGACATTTGTCGGCGACACATGAAAAGTCACCAAAGAAGCTATAATAGTGGCTCGAGGAATAAAAACGAGTACCCTGAACGTGACAAGTACAAGGGATACCGTAGCACTTGCAGACGGTGGAGTATACACAAGCCTATGGCACCAGAGGTCAGGATACATGAGCTAAAATGAGACGAAGATTCTACAGTCTAAAGGCAAGTTAGTAGGCCTAAGATCTATTGAATTTGATTTGTGTGAGGGCTACATCTTTGGAAATCAAAGGAAGGTCGATTTTCTGAAGGGCAGCATATGAGGGCTATCTCATTTTAATAAATGACTACTAAATTAATAATAATAATAATAATAATAATAATAATAATAAAATTAATAAATAAAAACAAAGAATAATAATAGTAATAAATTTGTTGTTAGTAGGATTTTGTTGTAACTTTG
>JAULJZ010076384.1:0-12860 GCA_032270985.1 Heliamphora pulchella | reverse complement strand
CGGCTGGAGGCACGGCTGGGGGAATACTTGTGATGTGGGACTCTGGAGTCTTAGAGAAGAAGGAGGTACATATCAGCTCCTTTTCAGTCTCGTTTGTTCGGAATCTTGAGGATGGCTTCACTTGGACCTTTTTTGGTATCTACAGTCCCTTCGATTTTCGTGACAAGACGGACCTTTTGGGAAGAGCTTTCTGCTGTGTTAGCTGTCTAGAGCTTTCCTTGTGTGTGGTAGGGAGTTTTAATGCTATCACGTTCCTGCATGAAAGATTAGTGAGCACATTAGCATTGCTATGAGAGGCGTCTCAGAGTTCATATCTAAAGACACTTGGTTGACTTGCTGTTAGAAGGAGGGAGGCTCACTTGACATAATAATCCCAATGACTAGGATTGATTGATTTTTGATTAGTTCGAATTGGGAAGAGCACTTCTTTGATGTCTATCAGTCTTGACTTCCTAGGCCTACTGCTGATCGTGTTTCTATCTTGCTTGATTGTAGTGGCCTATCTTGTTGTCCTACTCCTTTTCATTTTGAGAACATGTGGTTTAGAGATGAGGGTTTTGTGCAGGGCGCAACAATGGTGGGGAGGTTTCTACATGTCTAGCTTGAGCTTCTATCTTTTTCAAAAGTTAAAATTATTGAAGACAAAGCCGAGGTTGTGGATTAAGAAAGAGTTGGGAAGGATAGAGGTAAGAATCTCTCGATTACTAGAGGATAATAGAGCAATAGACGAAAATGAGGGGATTGAAGGTTTGTTTTATACTGAGAAGGTGGGTAGAGTGGTATAGAAAGATGAGTTGGGGAGGTTACATTAATCTAAAGAGATTAGTTGGAGGTCACGGGCTCGGTCATTTTGGCTCGGAGAGGGGGATAACAATACTTCTTTCATTGAATGGCTAATGCTCATAGAAGAACCAATCATATAGAAAGGATTGCTATTGTTGAGGTAGAGCAAACGGAGGAGGAACTGATTTCCACAGTCAACTTTTATCTGGGCCTTTACCATGCGCAGATGATACGCACATGTGTTCTTGGTAATATTGATTTTGCACCTATTAGTTCTGTTGATTACATGTGCTCGAGTGAATGTTTGGAGAGGAGATGGTGGAGAGCCTTGGACAAGGCTCTAGGCTTCTCCATGACTCTTTCTCAAAAAATGTTGGGGTTTTGTTAGAGGGGATGTGATGACTTCCGTTAAATGTTTTTACAGCTTGAGAGATTTTGAAAGAAGCCTTAAATGCCTCTTTCATTGCAGTAGTGCCTTAGAAAATGGGTGTTTTAGAGCTAAAGGATTTTAGGCCCATCAGCTTGGTGTGAGTGTTTATAAAATCATTGCGAAATTGTTGGCTCAAAGGCCTAGAGAGGTGATTGTGAGGTTATTTTGGGCACAAAATGCCTTCGTAAGAGATTAATAGATCTTAGATACAGTTTTTATTGGTAATGAACGTGTCGACTCTAGAGTGCTTAGCAATGAGCCTAGGATTATTTGTAAGATGGATTTAGAGAAGGCATATGATCATGTGAATTAGGTTTTTCTTCATTGCATTCTTTAGTGGATGAGCTTTCGTGCTGGGTGAAAGAGGTGGATCAGTTTCGTCAACAGTGATTCCAAAGGTTTCTTTGCAAGCTCAAGGGGATTGAGGTGAGGTGACCCTTTTATCTCTCTTTCTATTCCTCTTGTAATGGAAGCTTTGGGCAAGATGATTCATTAGCCGCTACATATAGCTTTATTAGCGGTTTCTAGGTAGGTTCCAGAGAAGGGTAAGGGGTATCAGTGTCCCATCTATACTTTGTAGATGGCACTATAGTTTTTGGTGGAGCAGATGCGGACGAGCCAAAACTCTTGAGGTTTATCATTCCTTGCTTTGCAACAGCTTCTGGTTCTCGGGTGAATCTGGTCAAGAGTGAAATCATTCATGTGGGGAGTGTGGCTAATATGGAGATGTTGGATTTGAACTTGGGATGTAATGTTGGGCCTCTTCCTTTTGTTTATCTAGGGATGCCTTTGGGTTGACTACTTGGGATCCAATAGTGGAGAGGTTTGACATAGTTACTTGGAAGGGATAGTATCTCTCTAAAGGAGGTAGGTAGACTCTTATCAAGAGTATTTTATTTAGTTTGCTGGGTTATTTCATGTCTTTATTCATTATTCCTCTATTGGTAATTCGTACATTGAAGAAGATGATAATAAACTTTCTTTGGAAGGGGTTGGACGAGAAGTTCAAGTATAATCTTGTGAAATAGTGTGGTTCTATCTCTTAAGGAAGGAGGGGGGTTGGGAATTAAGTACTTCCCGTTATTCAATAAGGCGTTATTGAGCAAGTGGTTGTGGAGGTTTGCACTAGACAGGAAGCTTGTAGAAAAGAGTTGTGGTTGACAAGTATGGATGCCCTGGGGGAGAGTGGTCTACAGGTCCCATCAGAGGGGCATTTAGTAAGAGGTTGTGGAAAAAAATCATGTGGGTTTGGGAATACTTTTTTTTCTTCTTCTTAGAATTGCTTTCAAAATTCAAACTGGGTAATAGGAGAATGATGAGGTTTTGGTCAGACATTTGGTGTGGGCATAGGTTTTTGCAGGAAGCTTTTCCAAAATCCAAATTTGTTTAGCATTGTGGTGAATAAAGGGGCTTATGTGGTGGATTATTGGTTCGGAGATCATGGTATTGGGGTTTGGACCCCTCGTTTTAAAAAGCACTATTTGACTAGGAAATAGGCTTATGGCGGATCTTTTTTGGACTCTTTCTGGTTATTGTGATTGGCCAAATATAGAGGATTCGTTGGCGCAGTGTGCTGTTTTTGATGGCGTGTTCTCGGTGGCAACCCTTTATAAGGGCCTTGTTGGCTTTGGAGATTGCAATTTTCCTTGAGGAGTGATGTGCAAGAGCTGTGACTTGTGAGCTCCTTCTAAAGTGGCATTTTTCTTTGCATATATTGCCACCAAGTGAGCTGTTTTCACTATTGATAACTTGAGGAGAAGGGATAACATTGTGGTAGATTGGTGCTGCATGTGTAAAGGGGTAGGAGAATCGGTAAATCATTTATTGTTGTATTGCTCGGTGGCTTCGCGGATTTGGAGTATGGTTCTATCTATCTTTGGGGTTACATGGGTGATGGTTACGTGAGTGATGCCTAGATTTGTGGAAGATTTTTTTGTGTGCTGGCATGGAGGATGTTTGAGCAGGGTAAGAGGAAGGCTTGGAACATGGTGCCTCTCTATATTCGAAAGGAGTAGTGCTTTTGACCCTTTTTTTAAAAAATTTTTTTTTGGCCCCATGGAGATTTTTCCTATTTTTTTCAGTTCTTTTTTAAAAATGTTTTTTGAGGGTTTGAGTATCCCGGTTGTATAGAGGCCTTGGTATAGGTGATTTGCTTTTTGCCTTTGTATAGTCCATATGTACATAGTTGTTCCTTTTTGGCAGTTTAAATCGCATTACTTTTACTTGTCATAAAAAAAAAAAAATACACAGTGGTTATGTCAGTTTATGGTTTTGACGGGCAATCAGGAGAAGATTAATTGATAGTTGGTTCACATCCACAATAAGATTCCCATGTGTTTGGGAAACTGGAAACAACACTTAATCCTCTTTCCATGTTTACATAGCTCCTACTTCCCATCTAAACCATCGTTTGTTCCTACCAGCACAGAAAATGTACTAAATTCCCTTCTGCCCCCACCCCAACACCCCCTACTGTCCTGAGGCCTGCGGACGATGGAGGATGACTTTGGAAAGCTTAAGGTACAGCTGCCTATTGAGTTTATGGTTGATTTAGGGTCATGTTTGTATATTTAAGGTTATATGAGATTTTCAGGGGTTGATAAGACATTGGATTAGTTCCATTAGTGGTAGGTTAGATTTTCAGGGAAAAGGCTTCTAGCATCTCCCATGGCAAGTAATTGCAAATGTTTGGTGTTAAATCTAATGCAAAAGGCTGGGGGAATGGGTTAGGTTTGATTAAGATTTGATATGCTGGAGTTTGAGGTTGTGTTCTTAGGCTGCAGACAATTCCTGAAGGTAGGAACTTGCTTTGCTTTGTATTTGGGATTCATGGTTGTCAGGATTAAGTCTTGGTTAAGCAAAGGAGTTTGCTTACTACAGGATAATTTTTTGTGGTTGAAAAGAAGAGTTTTAAGGTTTGGTTGTATATTACATAGTGCAGAAAAAATGCAAGAAAGAAAAAGCACCAGCTAGGAATTTTACGTAAAAATTTAGGGTCACTTTCCACGGGTAGGCTTTATTACACGAAGCACAAAATCAAAGCCTCCAAACTCTAGTGGTCTAACTCCAAACTGAGTTTGGTCTAATTCTGAACAGAGTTTATATTGATCTATTGAGCACGATAAACTTACACTTGGTGAAAAACATTTTATTCTTAAATCCTTTTATAACCTTTTGTTATATATATATATTATTGGATTACATTTTTTCTCTTTCCATGCTCATCATGCACGCCAAATTTCAGGTGGATGAAATATTAAAACATATCTAAACTACATGGTCCTCAAAATTAGAGTTACAACTTATAAGAAATTTGACTTTATGAGATAGTTATTGGCCTCATCCTTCTAGTTGGAAAATTTTATTTTAAAACAGATTATGCAGTTTTCAGCCAAAACAGCTCGAATACCACACACTAGGGACTCATGTAGCCCTAACATGAAGGAAAAAGTTTGATAATTGAAAAGATTTCACATAGATTTTATTGACAACAAATGTTCTCCAACATCTCTATTATGTGGCCTGTATTGAACTTCAGTCTTCATGCAAGAAACATCAGGCAACTTTTCTTTGTTAGTAGTTACTGCTCTACCAAGTACTTTCACCGTCTTGCAACCATTCCATTGAAATTGTATGACTCTAAGTCCTTAACTAAAGCCGATGCTCATGACAATTGTAAGACATAGGCCCAACTCGACCTTTGACTTAATTATAATTACCAGAAATCCCTAAGAATTATATAGGTTACGTTCAAATAAATTACCCCCTTTTTTCTTTTGAAGCTGAATGACTCATCTTTTGTGCACAAATGGAAAACAATAACACTTTGATATTGAATACTTCAATGAACCCTCATTAAACCTTGTACAGGATTTCAAAACGTTTTGTTGCTTTTTGTTTCCTCCATGATCTTCGTGTTTCTTAATTGATACTGCTCGTCAAAACGTCCTGCATTGTAAAAGAGTGTGGGTACATTCATCAATCATCATTAATCCTAGTTACATGCAACTTTAATCATAGTATTGCTCCATTTTCTGATGGATTAAGCATCGTATGTTTTGGCATTTTGTCCGTTTCATCTTGCAGAAACAGATTCTAGCCAAGTAGGATTATCTAATCCAACAAGTTCGTGACTAAAATAATACTGATATAGGCTGATGCTTCTTTGGCATAAGTAACCTAGCCATTAGAAATAGTTAACCTCCTATTGGCCTCTTGATGGCCGCTAACTCCCCATAACAATTAACGGTGGATTTAAAATCTTTATTTTCAAAAATGGATTGTTAGCAATAATAATCATATGTATTGTTGAGAACAAACTAAAAACCCCTATGGGAGAAACCGTCCCGATGGGGCCTTCGGCCGCCCAGAGGAAACGTGGCAAATGCGAAGGGATTGTTGTTGGACAAAACCGTCCAAATGGAATCGAGTAGCGAGTAATTTTTGGGTTTTTCTTAATGGGCATTAGGACGATGGTCAATTCCGTCTGGACATAATGTGGTGTGCTAGAAGCGTGTTTTGGCCCTATTCTCTTGTTTTAGGCGGTCTCTATATAACATTTTGATATCTAGAAACCCTAGCCATCATGTAATTGAACTTGTAACTTAATTCTCTCAAACATAGTAAAGAATATGAGCCCGTGGATGTAGGCGCCAATTGCCGAGCCACGTAAAACTTCGTATCGTGTTTTTGTGTTTGATTCTTGATTGTTTTGTTCTTGTGTGATCGTGCGCGTGATTGTGGGTGTGATTTTCCAACAACTGGTATCAAAGCTCTGGGTTTTTAGAGGTTGAAGAATGCGCAATGGCAGAATAAGGAAAAGTTAAGATTGAGAATTTCAATGGTTCGAACTTTGCCTTATAGAGGATGTAGATCAAACACGTCTTTTATCAAAAAGACCTATATCTTCTCTTGCTCAGGGAGAAGCCGGTCGAAAGACGAATGAAAAATACTCGATCGTAGAGCACGGGGAACCGTGCGATTAAGTCTTGCACCATCGGTGACGTCTAACATCGCGAAGGAGAAGACGTCGCCAGATTTGTTTAAGGCATTGGAAAAGATGCATGAAAAGCCCTCGGTATTAAATAAGGTATATTTAATGAAAAAGTAATTTAACTTAAAGATAGCAAATGATGCCATTATTGCTAAGCATCAGGCATCATTGCTAAGCATCTCAACGAATTTAATACCATCACTAATCAGTTGGAATTGGTGGGTATTGATTTTGCTGATGAAATCAGAGTTATAGAATTGGTGGGTATTGATTTTGCTAATGAAATCAGAGTTATACTCTTGTCCAGTTTGAATGCCTTGGTCCTGGTGGTCAGTAATTGCTTGAGATCATCGAAGTTGAAGCTTGAGATATTACTGGGTTTATTTTGGGAAAGGAGTTACATAGAAGAACCGTAGATAAGGGGTCGACATCAGGATCATTTTTGAATGCCAAAGGGAGAGGGAGAAGGAATGATAGGAGAAATCGAAAGGGCCGAGAAAATCACATATCCAAGTCAGGTGAAAGATCCCAATTTCGGGCTGACGATAAAAAATCTGGTAGCTATTGGAACTGCTGTCAAAAGGGACACTTTAAGAAAGATTGTAAGGCTCCGTGAAAGTAGCAGGACGACATAAATCAAGGAGGTAAGAACATTGTCAATCTTACCAAATATGATGACACATGTGCCTTGATTTGTGCCATGGATTTTCGCAGCGAGTCTTGGATTGTAGACTTTGGAGCCTCGTTCTATGCTACCCCATGCATCGATATTCTTAGTAACTATGTACAAGGTAACTTTAAAAGAGTATATTATAACAAAGCCTTTAGTATCATTGGGAAGGTGATGCGTAGATCACTCAGATAGATGGATCAATTCTTTAGCTAAAGGATGTTAAACATATACCTAGTATAACAAGAAATTTGATTTCTGTGGGTTAGCTATAAGAATCTAGGGCCATGACATTTTTCACAGCTGATTTATGGAAGATGAGAAGAGGGTTATTATTCTTGGCCTGTGAAAAAAGGGAGGGCACTCTGTACGTGTCCTCCCTCGGGTTCTTATAGCAGTATAGCGGTGGTGAAGTCTGGGGTTAATGCCGATACGTGGCACAAAAGACTCGGCCATATAAGCGAAAATGGGACGGAGGTGATGATCTCCAAAAGAAAACTGGAAATTACCGGGGTTGGAGTCAGTGAACCTAAACTTCTGTGAAGATTATGTCTTTGGAAAGCAGAAAAAAGTCAATTTCACAAGGACAACAAGGACACCAAAAGCAGAATAGCTACAAGGAGTACACCAAAAGTAGAACGACTAAAATTAATCCATACGGACATATGTGGGCCATCTCAGGTACCCTCTTTAGAAGGTTCCCATTGTTTCATTCTCCTCTATCTGTTGCAAGTCAAGGGTTCCTCCTTCCCCTTCTTCAAATTTTAGTTTTATTTTTCATAGAGAAATCTTTGACCAAGAATAGAGCAAAGAATCGTTTTGAAAGCTGGCATGACTGTCTTTACCCATATATATATATATATATGTATATATGTATATATGTATGGGTTAACGATGCATTTCACTCAAAATCAATCCTTTATTGAGGATGCTATGGGGAAGCTTTGTTTTTTTCCCCCCTTAAAAATAAATTTGATGTTTTTGGGATATTCAAAATTGGAAAGTCTTAATTGAGAATGAAACAGGGTTGAAACTGAAATGTCTAAAATCATATAATGGCAATGACTACTGCAACAATGAATTTGAAACTTATTTTGTGACTAATGGGATATGAGACAGATGGTCATTACTATGAAGCCCATACAGAACCAGGTGGCAGAATGTATGAATAAAACAATTGTGAAGCGTGTGAGGAGCATGAGGTTGCATGTTGAGTTGTCAAAACAGTTCTGGACTGATGCTGTGAATACGACAGCTTATCTGATCAACATGGGATTTTTAGTATCTTTGGATGGTGGACTGCCAGAGGAAGCATGAACAGAAAAATATGTAACTTCGTCCCATCTACGTATTTTTGGATGTATTTATATGTTAATGCAGAGTATGATAAGAGAAGCAAGCTTGACCTTAAATCTAGAAAATGTGTCTATGTTGACTACGAGACTGATAATTACGGGTACATAATTTAAGATAATAAAAATAGAAAAATAGTTAGGAGCATGATGTTGTGTTGAACGAGTTAGTTTTATTAAAAAACTGATATGATCAGAAAGAGGTAACTACAGGTGGATTATACTTTATTGAGTTTGAAATGGCATCTAATAGAGTTTTGAGACATCTGGATGAGAACATATAATTAACAACACAGACGGAGACACACTCCTCCTTTTAGGAGATCCACCAGAGGCAGTAAACCTGTAGCGCGTTATTCACCGTCATTGAATTATTTGTTGCTAACAGATAGTGGTGAATCATAGTGCTTTGAAAAAGCTTTGCATGCTGATATCAGGAAGGAGTTAGAGCGTGCTATGGATGTTGAGTTGAGTTTCTATCATCAAATCAGGCTTGGGACTTAATACTAGGACTTAGTACAACTACCTAAGGGTAAGTCAGCTCTGTAGAACAAGTGGATTTACAGCCTGAATGAAGAGGCTGATGTGATCAAGATGTACAAGGCTCAACTACTAGTTAAGGGGTTTCAGTAGAAGCCGGAGATACACTAGTTGTGAAAATCTCAACCATCAGATTAGTTTTGAGCATTGTGGTAGTGAAAAACCTATGCTTAGAGCAGTTGGATGTCAAAATTCCTTTTTTCCATAGGGACTTAGATGAGGAAATCTATATGGTGCAACCACAGGGATATACAATGGAAGAACAGAAGAACGTGGTTTGCAAGCTCAAGAGGAGCTTATATGATTTAGAACATGCACTGAAGAAGTGGTATAAGAGGTTTGTACTTTTATGAAAGGCGTAGGATTTAGCATATGTTATACGGACCACTGCTATTATTTCAAAAAATTCTCTGCATCTTATCTTATACTGTTATTGTATGTAGATGACATGCTAATTGCAGGGTCTAGATGGATGAGATTGAGAATCTAAGTCACAACTGTCCAAAAAGTTTGCCATGAAGGATCTATGAGAAGCCAAACGAATTATTAGCATGAGGATCAGTTGGGACACAGTGAATAGAAAGCTGAAGCTCTCTTAACCAGAGAATGTTGAAAAGTTGGTGAAGCGGTTCAACATGGATGGTGGTAAGCCTGTTAGCACACATTTGGCAAGCCACTTCAGACTTTCAAAGGAATAAGGAGCTATCAGTGAATAAGAGTAGAACTACATAGCAAAGGTACCGTACCCGTTAATCGTAGGTGGCCTGATGTACACCATGACATGCATGAGGCTAAATATTTCCTATGTAATGGGGGTTGTGAGCAGGTTCATGTTCAATTTGAGCAAGGAGCACTGAGAAGCAGTAAAGTGGATTAGGATAAATCTTAGGGATACTACAGAATATGTATTGTGCTATGCCGGCTCAGAGAATCGACAACAAGGGTATGTGGATTCAGACTTAGCAAGTGATATTGATATCATGAAAAGTACTACGGGATATGTATTTACTTTGGGTAGTGCAGCAGTTAGCTGGGTATCCAGGTTGTATAAAATTGTAACCATCTCTATCACAGAGGCTGCGTATGTAGTAGCCATGGAGGCATGCAAAGAATTGATATGGTTGAAGGGTTTCTTGAAGAAGTTAGGTAAGGAACAAGACAAATGTTAATTGTTTAGTGACTGTTGGAGTGTTATACATCTGGCGAATAACTCAGTGTTCCATTCAAGGACCAAACATATGTTTAGTTTGTTACATAGATCAATATTAAGTATTATTTTATTCGGTCTCAAATCTCAATGGAAAAATGGGCAATATTAAATCACCAATTATCCTAAAAGTTTAAACTGTTAGGAAATGGGCCAAACAATATATATCAAGTTATTCAACATTTCTCCTCATGTGTGATTCTGTCTCACACGTGCAGAGGCGAATTAACTAAACAGGTGCACCAACATACAGAGTGCACAATAACTAACAAATATAACAGGGAAACACATCACGAGACTTGAACTCAAGACCTTATAGAACTAGATCTTTGATACCATGTTAAGCACCAATTGTCTCAAAAGCCTAAGCTGTTAGGAAATGGGCCAACAATGTATATCAAGCTATTCAACATGCAATTTGATTTGGAGAAGATTCACACGAATGAGAATTTTGCAAATATGTTCACTAAAGTGGTGATAGTGGAGAAGCTGAAAATTTATTCAACTTTTGTCGGTCTTCAAGTTTAGAAGACTGGAGAACAACTCACACAGGTTTGCTTATTCGATTTGAGGAGACGACAATTTCGAGATATCATAAAACTTGAAGTGATTTTTTCTTCAAGTGGGAGATTGTTGAGAATGAAGGAAAAACCCATTTGGGGCAAACCGTCCGGACGGTGCCTTGGGCCGTTTGGATGGAACGAGGCAGATGCGAAGGGATTATTATTGCTGGCAAAACCGTGTGGACAGGGTGTCAGGTCGTTTGGACAGAATCAGGCAGCGAGCAATTTTTGGATCTATGTTAAAGGGCGTCCGAACAATGGCCAATTCTGTCCGTACAGAATGTGGTGTGCCAGGCACGCGTTTAGCTCTATTCTTTTGTTTTAGGCTGTCTCTATATAAGATTTTCATCTCGAGAAACCCTAGTCGTCATGGAATTAAACTTGTAACTCAGTTTTCTCAAGAATACCGAAAAGTGTGAGCCCCGTGAACGTAGGCACCAATTGTCGAACAACGTAAATCTTCATATCGTGTTCTTGTGCTTGATTCTTGATTGTTTCTTTCTAGTGTTTGATTGTCCGCGTGATTGTGGATGTGATTTCCCAACATGTATGAGAGAGGTAATTTGGTTCTTAGTGGTTGCACCTACCCACTCTACCATCCAGTTTAAGTATGCGGATATACATCAATGTATCTTCCCTCCTTTGTAGAGCCTCCCTTTCTCTTATTCTGTGTGGCAAAATGGATCAAAAATAATGTTTTACATGTGGCTTCCTCTATTCATGTATGATTTGCTCATTGTTCTTGGGCTTAAGTCTTAATAATCTTGATTGTAAACCCTCCCATCCTTCCACCGAGGCTCTCAATTCTCACACCCTTTCTTTGCATGATTTGATGTTGATATTCGCTACACATCCATCAACACCTCTTAAGTAAACCATAGATTGGGTTATCATTGGAATTTACTTCTGCCACTTACTTTGTATACTTCTTTATTGGTGTGAATGACGACCTCTTTGTATCACGGGATACCTCTGCTATCTAGAGATTTAAATGCACATTATGACTTTGTTCCCCTTGCAATTTCAAACCCTTTGCTTGGTAATCTTCACGATGCTTCTTTTCCAACAGTTATTATTTGCTTTGTCGGGGCTCACAACTTTAAAACGCTTTGTTACTAGCGAAAAATGTAAGCACACATATCTCAAGATTTTCTCTATCGGGGTGAGTAGATCTCAGGGTATCACATTCACCCCCATAAAACCACACCACACGTTTCTCAAGGGGTCATTGGTTCCCACCTTGCCACAACTACCATCCAAAGCCATCATCCGCTTGGCCAGTTGCTCAAGTATGCAAGTCTATCCTAATTTGGGCCACAAATAGCGAGGTTGGTTATGTTTGGGTATCAATTGTTACTCCCCCATTCTAAATAGTAACAATGTTGTTCGCTTTGCTGAGGCCCGTGTCTTTCAAATGCAACTTCATTAGCTAGAGATATAATTCCTTGTATATCACCCAATAATCTTTTACCAGGCAATGTGGGATCTTGGGGTTATTTCCTCAAGGGATCTGTATATCCCTCGCTGCTCTTCAAACCCCATGTAGCTAAAAATATACTCTTTGGCAATGTAAAGTATCTCCCACTTGATTATGATGATCACTTTCTTTGTTATCCTTTTGGGAAATAACTCTTTTAAAACTTTTTGTGCCTTGAACTATATGCTGTTGGATGATACAAAATAAAGTTTTTGTTGCATTGAATCAAACATTGTTGAGATCCTTGAATTATTTTTTTTTGAAATTTTTATCTCACAAGAGAATAATTATATTGGGGTATTTCGGTATTAGGTTCCATTTTAAGCTTCCTCTTACTGTTAGGTCCTAAAATTAGAACAACTTTCGTATAGGTTCCATTCTGAAATTATATTATGAAAATACCCTTACTACCTTTCCTGTCTTCGCGCCTCTTAGAGAAATCCTTTGAACGGCTCCGAGAAATTAGCTATTTGGTTAAACGACAGAAAATGATATCAAAAAATGGTGATACGCCTAAAGGAACGAAAACAATATCAGAAAATAATACGCTATTTGGTTAAACCACATAAAATAATACACTGTTTACTGGACATGAATATATTGTATTATTTTGTGGTTTTTGCAAATAGTGTCTCATTTCCTGTATGTTTAAAACGATACACTATTTGGTTAAATCACATAAAATGATACATTTAGCGTATCATTTTCTGCAATAGGGGAACTTTATATATTTAGTGTATCATTTTCAGCAATAGGGGTACAAAAATATTGTATCATTTTCTATGATTTTAGCAAATAGTGTATCTGTTGAAAAATTAGGAAGATATGGCTGATTGTATGGTTGT
>JAULJZ010076373.1:0-12860 GCA_032270985.1 Heliamphora pulchella | reverse complement strand
CACCACAGAGCAGATCTAGCCAACCTACGGAACAGTTCTAGTCGGAGCACCGTTCCCGGAGTAGATCTGACCAGAAAATCACGCGCATAACAGATTTAACCGTCGTAGCATTCCGTTGGAATAAATCTACCCAACACACGCACAAAAAGCACAATTTATTCATATATCGAAAAAATCACGAGAGAAATGGGGATTGGGACGGCGGAAGGAGGGTTGGCTCCTCCTCCTCCCGCCGGCCAAATCTATTATTGGTAATTGGTATATACTATTATAATTTTGTCTTTTTCATTTTTCTATTTTGTCCTTTTTTTTCTATCTTGCTAGATTTTGATCATGACTTTCTTGACATGTGGCAAGCAACTTGCATTAGCAAAGGTACTTAAAAGGTGTTTGACTTAATTAAGGTTTAAAAATCAACATTTTTGTTTTCTGTAATTTTATTAATGAACAAGTTCAAAATTTGAAAGGACCGTGCATTGGCCTTGTTAAATTCTTAAATGATTATCTTTAGTTTTTATTGTTTGGCAAAATATTAAGGGTCTTTTGGGTTTTTTTTTCCGCTTTTTTAAATAATAAACAATCAGAATTTAAAAACACTTGGGTCCTATTTGGTTGCAGAAAAGGAAAACTTTTTAAGTAAAAAATAAAATTTATTTTATCAAAAATAAAAATATTAATGTGGTTATTCTATTTAATAAAATGCAATTTTTTATTTATGTGAATATACCGACAACTCGTGAGAATATGAAAATATGGTAATACAACTTACTTAGAAATTAGAATATGTTAACATAATAAAATAAGTAAGATTAAAAATGAGAATATATTAAAATAATAAAAAAAATTGTAATACACAAAATGAGTATATGTTCATATTTTCTCATATGCCGACAACTTGTGAGAATATGAAAATATAATAAGACAACTAACTTAAAAGTGAGAATATGTTAATATGATAAAATAAATTGTGCTAAAAAGTGAGAATATGTTAACAGGATAAAATAAATTGTGATAAACAGAATGATATATGTTCATATTTTTTCATATAAGCAAAATTTAATATTTTTTTAAAGTGATTTTATTTCAGAACTTGTAACTAAAAAATCTGTGTAATTGAATGGTGTAATACAATATATATTCAAAATCTGTGTAATGAAAATAATTTTGTCTGAGAATGTAATACAATATAATTCTATTTATTTAGGATCATTTATTATCATAAATTCAAAATTTAACCTGCCATATAAAGTATTCAATTTTCAACTATATTATATTATCAAAACATGCTGAAACAAATATAAAATCATGAAATATCCTGAAATTAGAATTAAATTGGATGATAAAGTCTCTATAAATATTCCTTAATGGGTACTATAATGTTGAAAATAAAATTAGCCGAGCATTAAATGATATTAAATTTTATAGAGAATATTTTGAGGGTATAAAAGTTTCAAAAATTATTAAAAAGCTCTCGTGGAATAACAGTTCGGAGCATGGGATCTATTCTCAAACAAGTTGTCAAAATAGGACTCTAGATTAAATCACCTAATTAAAAATAATAATAAAAAATATTTAAATTTACTGTTTTCTTTTTTGATTCCTCTATTAACAACTAGCAAAAATACTAAAAATAATAATCTAAAAATAAAAAACTAAACAAATAATCAATTTTCTAAAAATGTACTTTTAAGTGAAATCAAACGAAATGTAAACTAAAATCATGTTTGCTTTGCCTATAATACAATTGTATAAGATTTGAAATCAATTTTCACATGTTTTTTTATTTTTTTATTATTACAAAAGAATAGTGAATGAGGTGAACGGGGAACCTGCTGTTATGGTGATCACAGCAGGGTCACTGTGAGCACCAATAAATATTAATCAATATTTTATAATTTGGTTCATTTCCTTCAGGTGGTAGAATAGGTAATGCATGCAAAAAAAAGTTATTCTGACATTATTATTTATATGATCTGAGCATGCTTGTCTTACAAAAATTAATTGACTTGCAAAATTTTGAAAATAAACTGCAAAAATAATGTTTCATGATCATATGACTAACAATGTTAGAATGATCTCTTTTTTTTTACTGTTCATGATTAACCTAGGTAATGGTGGATCCCATACAAATTTGAGTAATTAGCCTCAGTTTGGTTTA
This sequence comes from Heliamphora pulchella, assembly GCA_032270985.1. Taxonomy (NCBI): domain Eukaryota; kingdom Viridiplantae; phylum Streptophyta; class Magnoliopsida; order Ericales; family Sarraceniaceae; genus Heliamphora; species Heliamphora pulchella. Next base: position 10,702 of record JAULJZ010076373.1, on the reverse strand, counting down.
GTTTTTTTTTTAAATTTTTTTGCTTAAAATCTTTTTAAAAAACCTATTTGTTTGGCAGTAATCAATTGATTTTTTTTTACATTTTTTCAAATCTCTACCTTTTACAAAAAAGTTAAAAAGTCAAAAGACCTACTAGGCCAAACACAAACTTAGAACATTTTTTAGTACACTTTTTACTATTCCTATTTTGCAAATATAATATTTGTCTTTGTGAATAATTTACTCAGTATTCTCTACTAAACTATTTTAGGCTAATAATGTCATTATGGATTAGTTGAAATATTATAAAGATCCTCCAAACTAATGGCATGTCGGCTTGGGTTGGCTAACAATTTTAAGCCAAATTTATGAATTTTTTTTGTCTTTAAGTTCATTTTTAAAACTTTTGATCAACATTTTATAGTTTTTGGGTTTAACTTGATTATAGAAACTTAGAAATTGAAAAAAAATTATCAAATTTAGAAAAAGTATAGTGAGGGTATTTGGGAATGTTACTGTTAGTAGTTTTTAATTTTCTACAACTAATTTTTAGCTATAAACTACAAATTTTTTCAAATACTTATAGTTTCTGCTACAACTTATAATTATTATTTTTATTTCAGTTACAAACTATAATCTTTACCAAACACTAATAACAAATTATTAAAAATTATAATTTATGACTTACTAGTAGTAGTGACTTTGCCAAACACTACCAGCACGCTGCTACATATGCTCTTAATGATTTTAGTTTCTAAATATATTGGATTCGCTCATTGCATAAATTCTGTTAAGTTTTTTATTCATGCAAAAATAAATTTAATTTGATATATGTAACTATATGATCAGATAACATTTATTTAGATATTTTCTTAAAATTATAATTATCATTTATTTCTTTATAAATAAATGTGATCGACTTAATTACATAGTTACATATATCGAATCAACTTCATTTTTGCATGAATAACAAACTTAACAAATTTTATTTAATGAACGAACTCAATCATAAAAATATATTTAAAAATTAAATATATTAAAAACACAACAACGCACTGTGGTTGCAAGTATAACACGCTCTTTGGTTAAAATCCTAGAAGTTGGTTAAAATTTACCACCAAATAAGCACCAATTGACTCAGAATTATTAGTAAATAACTACACCATCTAGTTATTTTATCTGCCTACAAACTCGCTTAGAATTGGATAGATGCCATGCCACATCTTTATGTAATACTAATCTATATTCAATCATTTTGCAGATACTTGGTTTTTTTGTGCATATACTTTTTTTTTAGATACTTGTTAAATCAATTTTGTTGCTTCCATGAGTTAATTGAAGACTCAAAAACCTTGTTTGATAATTGATGTAGATTGAGAAGAATTAATAATGAAAAAAAAATTAGTATAAAAATTGTGAATAAAATGGAATTAATAAAAAGGTTGAATTAGTATTAACAAGTTGATTTGAATAGGATTAGGTAATGGTATAAACTCAAGCATGTTTATTTTGTTCATATAAAATATGATTAAATTTATATATTTTTAAAAATATTTTTCATAAATGCTAATAATCAACTAGTTTCCTTACCAATACCAATACCAATACCAATAACAGTTCTTTTTCTTCTTCTTTTTTTTTCCGCTACCAATACCAGTTCAATTCATTGGTTTTTGCATAAAAAAGGGTAAAAGCGTCATTTGAAACCACCTGAACAGTATTAATAATAGGGACTTTCGGTCAAAAATTCAAAAAAAATAAATTTTAACGAACAACGTCTACTAACAAAATTTTTAACGTGCAAGGTCCAATCGCCTAGGATACAGATAAATTTAACACAAATAAATTTATATGTAATGCATACAGATAAATTTATCTGTCGTCTTATTTTATGCAAGACAGATAAATTTATCTGTGTTATTTATACAGATAAATTTATCTGTGTATTTTCAAAATATGTATCAAGTACACAAATAAATTCATCTGTAAAAAGAACACTGCGCATTTTCAAAACACGTATAAAACACACAAATAAATTTATTTGTATGCTTATTTATGCAAGACAGATAAATTTATCTGTGTGCCTTTTCAAAACACGTATAAAGTATACAGATAAATTTATTTGCATGCTTATTTATGCAAGACAGATAAACTTATCTGTGTATTTTATACATATTTTGAAAATGCATAGATAAATTTATCTGTTCTAGGGTTCAATTGGATCTCGCGCGTTAAAATTGAATTTCGCATATTAAAAATTTTATTGGTAAATGAAAAATATATTGCCGCTACTTTAAGTACCTAAGACTAATTTTTCGTTAATAATGACACTTGTGATTGGATATTACCAATCCATTCATTTTGTAGGATTGAAATAGCAAGGGGATTACCAGTTTTGCCCTCTTTATTTGTAAACAAACATGGTATTGTTAGCCCATGAGATTTATAAGTCAAGTCAATCCCTTCCCCTACAAGTGTTATCAGACATGTCCAAAGTTCTTAATTAATATTAGAACTTGGACTGTCTCAGTTTGGGGATTTAATCAGGACTGTCCATCTAGTTCACCTTCTGTAGCCCATCTCGGATTTCACTCAATGATCTGGACCATTCAATTTATAGGACCCGTTAAATAGATTGTTAATGCAAAAATTAAATTGATCGAATATCAATAGATGCATGATCTAAATGTATTTGTCTAACAAAAAATGAACGATATATTTTTTTAGACAAATATAAATAGGATTGGATCAATTTAATTTTTTGTATTAATGATCCACTCAATGAGGTCTATGAATGAACTGTTCAAATTAATGAGGGAGGCATCCAGGTTCTTAATATTAAACTTTTGTTTAGCATCTTAAAAAATTAGTTTTTTTATAAATAAAAAAAATTAAAATTATAGTGTTTGACAAATTTAAAAAGCCTATTAACTTTTTAAACTTTTTTAAACTTATTTTATCAATTAAAAAAACCTGGACACGCCCTAAACACTGCAACGCTTTATTTTGAGTAATATGTCTATAATACTTTAGATCTAAAAAGTTAATTTTATTTTTAAAAATTTAAGAAATATCAGGATTCCAAACATCATAGCTTCATAATGATAGGTAAAAACATTTTAGCCATTTAAATAAAAAACCTATTCTAAATAATTTAACTTTTTAATTATTTTTTAAAAAAAAAATCTCCTAAAAACCTAACTTTTTTTAAAAATCACAAATAAGGGCCAAAGTTAGAAAAGTGGTGTTCAATCATTATTGATATTTACATTTTAAAATTAGAAATCTTAATTAATGGTAACTGCACTAGTACACTCTGGATATATATATATATATATATATATATATATATATATATAGTAGTTGTTGCTAGTGCTTAAAGGCATTTGCGGCTCGTTTGACTATCTTAATTTTTTAGATTTTTAGTTTAAAACGTAAAAAAAGCCAACATAATCTATTTGGTAAAAAAATAAAAAAGTTAAAAAATTAAAAAGTCAAATAAATAATAATAATTTTTAAAATATTCTATTTAAACTCTCATCATTTTTAAAATATAATAATAACTCTTATTCGTAACTTATAACCTTCACACTTCAAAAATAAAAATCTTATACCATATTGAATAAATTATAAAGTTCGCGTAATCTCCTCAATATTTTCTTTTTATAAATAAAATAGTTACTTTTATAAATAAAAAATTTATTCAAAACTAAATTTCTATCAAAAGTAACCAAAATAATATTTTTAATTTTTAATTTTTTGATAAAAAAACAACAATTTTAATTTTTAGTTTTCGGATAGAAAGAAAATATTTTCTCCAAAAAAATAGTAATTAATTTTTGTAAAAAAAAAAAGAATACATTTTAAGTTGTTACATAATATAAATTTTTTTGTATTAAAAAAGAACTAATTCAACAATTTTCTATCAGAGGTAACTAAAGCAACATTTTTCAATAAAGCAAATTCATTTTTTAGAAAGAAAAAAATTTCTAAAAAATTTGTTTTATTTTTTTTAAAAAAAGTTTCAAAACATTAAAAAGTTTCAATACTATAAAGTGTTTTGAAATTGTATTTTTGTGAAGAGAGAAAAATAAAGAGATAGAAAGTATTAAATGAAGAGAGATGTGATATTTTTTAAACTAATTACATTAAATGAAGAGATATATGAAAATCTAAACCGCATGATTAGGATTATATAATAAATCTCAACATTTAAAAATAGTTTGTTAAAAAATATGAGCAATTTTATTATATAAATATACTAATTATGGCCCGTGCCTAAAGGCACTTAGTGCTCATTTGACTATCTTAGTTTTTGGATGTTAAAAACGTGAAAAAATGCCAACATAACTTATTTGGTAAAAAAAATAAAAAAGTCAAAAAACTAAAAGTCAAATAAAAAATAATATTTTTTAAAATATTCTATTTAAAACTCTCATTATTTTTAAAATATAATAATAACTCTTATTCGTAACTTATAAACTTCACACTTCAAAAATAAAAATCATACACCATATTGAGTAAATTATAAAGTTCACATAATCTCCTTAATATTTTCTTTTTATAAATAAAATAGTTACTTTTTATAAATAAAAAATTTATTCAAAACCAAATTTCTATCAGAAGTAATCAAAATAATATTTTTAATTTTTAATTTTTTGATAAAAAAGCAACAATTTTAATTTTTAGTTTTCAGATGGGAAGAAAATATTTTCTCCAAAAAAAATAATAATTAATTTTTGTTAAAAAAAATGATACATTTTAAGTTGTCACGTAATATAAATTTTTTTATATTAAAAAAGAACTAATTCAATAATTTTCTATCGAAGGTAACCAAAACAACATTTTTTAATAAAACAAATTCATTTTTTAGAAAGAAGAAAAAATTTCTAAAAATTTTGTTTTATTTTTTAAAAAAAGTTTCAAAACATTAAAAAGTTTCAATACTATAAAGTATTTTGAAATTGTATTTTTTGTGAAGAAAGAAAAATAAAGAGAGAGAGAGAGAGAGAGAGAAAGTATTAAATGAGGAGAGATGCTATATTTTTTTAAACTAATTGCATTAAATAAGGAAAGATGTCATATTTTTTTTAAACTAATTGTATTAAATGAGGAGAGATATGATAATCTGAATCGTAGGATTAGAATGATATAATAAATCTCAGCATTTAAAAATAATTTATCTATAAGACATTTCAAAAACATGAATCGTTTTATTATATATTTATTTATATTTATACTAACCGAGTCGTTTCATTTCTCCATGGCAACTGAGCTAACGCACTATTTAATTATTTAAGTGGAGGAAAATTGACAAGCACTTGAAAATCTAAAACTTTATCCTATAAAATAAAATACGTGATGGATATTCAAATTTAGTGCAGTGTGAGTCATGTTAGAGTCAACGATTCATGCATTTTATCAAGCATTCAATAACTTTAGGTAACTAAGGAAAAAAATAAAAAAAAACTTTGCATATGTATGACTTTATCCTAAAAAATAAAATGGCGGATGTATATTCAAATATAGTGCAGTGTGAGTCATGTTAGAGTGAATATGGTTTATATATTTTAATTTTGGCTAAAGAATTTGAGGATCTTGTAAGGGTATATAAGGAAAATGATAAGACTTGATGTTGAAATCATATAGCTTTGTTTATGCGCAAAGGCGACCCCATTTATGGTGGTGGGGCTAAATGACCTCATTAGAAGAGAAAAAAATTTCGTTATTATTATGAGATACATATATATGTTTCGTTAACAAATTTATAATTGACACCCATTGAAAATATGACCGAACTCGATCAATTATGAAGTAAAAATATGGGGTAATTTTGTCTTTAAGGCTCTGTTTGTTTCTACGTAAAATATTTTATTATCGAAAATATTTTACATGTAAAATAATTTTGTAAAAATAAATTTTTTTAATTATATTTTTTGATATTTAGTTAACATTTAAAAAATATTTTCAATAAAGAAAATTTAAAAAATCGCTATCATGTATAGTCTTTAACTTTATATATATATTTCTCTCTCTCTATCTCTCTCTCATTTTCTCATTCTCATACTATCTACTATGAGAATGACAAAATGTGGAAAGAATTAGGTAAATAAATCAAGTGAAGGTTTGGAATGTGTAATTCCAAAATTAACTTACGAGTTAATTTTTGAGTGATCTTGTACTAGTGACAAACCAGTTGTATAAGAGCAGTTCGTATAAATTGTTGTAATGTTTTTCTGTTTTTTTGTATAGTCAATGACATTGTAATTTAAAAAAAAAAATCAAAAAAAGTAAAATACATAATTTAAAAGTAATCACAAGCGTGCCTACTACCATTTCATTATCATTTTAATGTGTGCGCGTTTTCAACAGTAACTTTGTCATATAACATAAAATTTTAATAAGCATTAGTACTATCTTATTATAAATTAAATGAATATATATATATATATATATATATTTGATATTAGTTTTAGAAATGTATCAACATTCCTTAGACCAACTACTTTTTAACAGAAATGTCAACACAACATCGCAGAATCAATTCTGCACAATTCTTTTTGGTACGTGAAGTATGAATGTCCAATCGTACTAAAAAAACGATGCCATTTTTTTTGATTATACTATCTCTATTATTTTATAATTAGAATTAAAATATAAAATTTTATTAAAGAATCTAAAATATGATTTTTATTTTCTAGTAATATCTTATTTTGTGTAGATAGGATTACAAAAAATGTAGCTTAATTTAAGTTACTTAAAATTTTCTAATTTTAAGGATTTTACTTGTTTTTCTTAAAATAGTTTTTAAGTCGTTGCATCATTTAAATTTAGAGAGCTCAAGTAAGAAGTCCTATTTTGGTGGGATATTTTGAAATAAGTCCTACTACAAAACCTTTATTCAGTTAAGTCATTCTTTGTTATGTTTTTACATAGGTACCTTTCATTTAACCACTTCATTTGCGCTCAAAATGATCGGCATTATGGAAATTGGTTGCCAATTTTGTCACCGAAACTGAAGGAGCCATTACATCAGTTTCTTTCTCTTCATCTTCCAAGATACAAATTGGAGAGCCGATAATCTTGGTGACATTCCCATCCTAAACCCATTCATAGTTCAAATACCATCAACGGCGTGTATAATGGCTAGAAAAAGTAAGTGAATACATTGAGATTTTCGATATTTTGTAAATGCGCAACCCTAAATGAGAAATCTTTCCATTTCGATTTGATTCATTTAGGGTTTCCAAAAATCAAATAGTAGATGTGTTATTTGATTCTCGTTATATGCACATTAACATTCAACCATTCTCAATCATCCATTCGCATTTCGACAGTTACCATTGCGCATTGGTAAACATCCGAACTCTTCTTCTTTGCTTATAGTGAGTTTAAGTGCTTATAGTTGTACATAACATGAATGTTTGACATACAATTTTACCATTAGTTTTCTGTTTTTGTTGTGACAACCGTTGTTATGTAGAACCGTACTTGTGGGTATTTTGAAACGTTGTAGACCCGTATTTAAATGTGAACCTTCATGGGTCTCTGTAATCAAGTCTCAATGCTATGTAATATGAATTTTCACCCCAAAGTAGTTCATTGCTATTAACTACTATCTGTTTATTCGGTTGAATCATTTTAACTTGGTTTCAATGTATTGTCAATATCAATCACATTTCTTAAAATGCTTGAATGATGTGTTGTAGTTCAAGCACATTTCACTGTTAACACTATCAAATGTTATTAGTGGAAAGAGTTCTCAGTTCCCTAAGTCCATACTATCATTGTTCTCGTTGATACCATTATTGAAACTGTTCTCAGTTACGTTGGCAATGCAACATATCTCTGTTCTTAATAGTGTGGGCTAACATTGTTTTCATTGTTACCCATCACTGTAGGTAAGATTCACATTTCATTGTTACCCATAATTGAGAACTGTGATACTGTCAAAATGAGAACAGTATTGACAATGCGAACAGTTTTCAATGTCTACGCCAGAACCCTTCATATTCTCCAGTTTTTATTTCCCCAATCCTAAGAAGTTATATGTATTCTTTCAAGTAATGATTTTATTTCCCCTCGTAAGTTCCAATATATCTCCAAGTTCAGTTTTCAATGCTTACAGTAACAAATACCATTTTGAACACTGTTCTCATTGTGAAAACTGTTGTCAATGCTTACAGTAGTAAATATTGTCACTGTTAAAACTGTTCTTACTATTAAATGTTCTTACTGTTTACACTAACATATGGTTCTCATTCACTTTTCAACATCTTACCCTTAACCAAAGGGTAGTAAAAAAAATTATTAGCATAACAAAGTCAAGTTGCCCTATTGGTGATACGACAGGAAAGTGGATAATCGATTCTCGTGTGGATTATGTTTCTTTCATTGTTATAGGTAAATGCTACATGTGCTCCCCAAAAAAAGCACTTGTACTCCCCCACCTGTGCGAGAAGATTGGAGTGGGAATAGGATTATCTATCCTAAAATATTTATCCCAATGTCCTGATACAGTATAAATCATTAGATCATGTCTCGAGCAACCATTTTGAAAACTATTCTCATTACTTATCCCCAAATGGCTCTTTACTTCACCCGTCGTAAGTTACAATATATCTCCAATTTCAGTTTCCAATGCTTACAATAACAAACACCATTTTGAACTCTCATTGAAAAATCTGTTCTCAATGCTTACAGTAGTAAATATTCTCACTGTTAAAACTGTTCACACTATTAAATGTTATCACTGTTAACACTAACAAATGCGTTGTCACTGTTTACACTAACAAATGGTTTCAATGCTTGCATGAGGTGTTGTCAATACTATTTTAAAAACTATTCTCACTGTTTACAATTACAAATGGTAAATACTGGTAAATGTTCTAACTGTTTAAACTAACAAACTGTTTAAATGCTATCTCAGTTCCCAGTTGTCAATATCATATTGTCAAATACCATTTTTGATAACTGTTCTCATTTTGAAATGGTTTCAATGCTTACACTAGTAAATGTTCGCATTGTTAATACTGTTAACACTAGTAAATGTTCTCACTGTTTACACTAACAAATGGTTCCAATGCTTGCATGAGGTATTGTCAATGCTTGCATGTGGTTGAATAATGTTGTATTGGTTCCAAACTGTTGCAATTCTAATTTTGGTTATGTAGTTGATTAATTTCTTTGTGTAACAGTACTCATTTTGATTATGTAATTGGAAAATGTATGCAACATTCACTTCTCATTCTGGGTAGTACTTATCATTTTGAGTAATTGTTCTCATTCACTTTTCATTTATGCAGTGTTGTCGCGAAAAAAACCATTTAAACGTGTTATAAGTTCATATAATTTGCGTACAAGGAGTAGTAAAGAAGAAGTGGATATGAAAGACCCATCATTAGTAAAAGGATTGGTTAAATAATCTAGGAGGGTTTCTAAGACAACAACAAAGGCAGTGAAACCAAAGGCAAATGTTGCTTCAACAAGAAAGAAGAACAAAGAGGGGAAAAAGGAGGAACAAGCAAATGTCATTGTATCTACAACTCCTTTTCGGTCTAACATGGTTGCAATTCTTAAACTTATGATAAGCATGGATTTATGGGATGAGCACATCAAGCTGTTAAGGAAGACACCTTTCTGGTATACTTTTGATTCTTTACGCACTGGTAAGACATCAATAGGAAGATGCAAAAAATATGACAAGGTTGTTGTGAAGTTAATTGAGGCATTTGACCCAGTTACCTACTGCTTCTTATTTGGGGGGCATAAATTGGAACTTACGAAGGGTGAAGTAAAGATAATTTTTGGTATTACTTGTGGAAATGAGAAAATGTTGTTATCACCTAAGACTATAAAGGAGTTAAGCTTTTTGCAACGGAGGGCAATTACATCAGGAAGATTGACAAGTCCAATCATAAAAAATTTACTAGATCACGCCATCATTGGACAGACGAAAGATGACATTGAGGATGTAGTGAGGTTGCTATGCATGCATATCTGTTGGACTTTATTTTTTGCAAAATCTGGTACAACTATAGGATGGAATTTCTTACAATACATAGAGGACATCAAAGCAACGAGGCAGTGTGATTGGGCAGGGGCAATACATGACACATTGCTTACTTCCCTAACGATCAATCATCGCACCCCTCACAAAGTAACTGGATGTGTGTTGGCTTTGTTGGTAAGCAAACAACCTACTACCATTGTACTTTTAGTGAATTTTGAGTCAAATTAAACAAGCGTTAATATTTTTCGCAGTATTGGTTTTGTGAGCGCACACGTATAGTTCAACCAGATGTGGCTTATGAATTCCCTAGATTTCTAAAATGGGATCTTCTGAAAATGGAAGCTCAAACAAGATACGTCAATATCGAATATATCCCAGAGGAGCATGTATGTTTTCATTGTAATGTGCGCCAATGCAGGGACGGGACAACGGTAGCAGTTCTCAGTACAGTACATGTTCATTTTTATATAGTTCAGGTTATATAGTTCTGATTGTACAGTACATGTTCTCATTGTATATAGTTCTAATTGTATAGTACAGTACATGATCATGCTAATTTTTTTTCAGGTTACATATGTTCTCATTTTATATAGTTCTCATTGTACAGTACATGTTATGTTCTCAGTACTAGCAGTTCTCATTGCTGATTGTTGTACTTATTATTCACATCAATGAGAACTGCTAGTTCATGCTAATTCATTGTTGTACTTA
>JAULJZ010076362.1:0-12860 GCA_032270985.1 Heliamphora pulchella | reverse complement strand
GGCAATAAAATTTTCATTATGTCACATGTTAATTGGTTGTTTCTTCTATTGAAGCGTGATTATAAGTAAAGAAACCTGGAATCTAAAAGAGATTTTGTAAAAATATCAGTAAGTTGATGTTGAGTATGAATGTGTTTGATAAGAACTTGTCCAGCAGAAACTCTTTCACCGATGTAGTGATAGTCGATTTCGATGTGTTTACTACGAGCACAAAAGATTGGGTTGGCTGCAAGAGATAAAACCGAAACATTATCACACCAAATGGTGGGAACATTAGTAAGAAGAACATGAAGAAAAAAAAATGAAAGCACAAGAGAGGATGAAGGCTCAGATAAAAAATGAGGAGAAGGTCTAGGTAGAATAGGAATAGACAATGAAATGGGACTAGAGGTGGAATGCGGAAGAGCAGATATAGACAGTGTGGAAGAAGACACGTGATGTTGAAGGAGGAATTTGATGTAGCCCAGGGGTGTGAGATATGTAAAGAGGGAGGTTGTAGAGAGGGAGGAGAAGAGGGATAATTCATAGGGTTGGGAGTTCATTGTTAAGAAGAAGAAAAGGACCAAGAAAAGAAAAAGGACTTCGCCAAAGAAGAAGAGGCATAAGGTTGCTGGACACAGGAAACTGATTGAGCAAAAGGGAGAATAGTTCATCAAAAACTACATGCTTCGCAACAAAGATTTCTTTGTGGTAGAGTCTAAACAACAGCGATATCCTTTTATAGAAGGATCATATCCTAGGAAAACAGAAGGTGTAGATTTGGTATCAAATTTGTGTGAAGTGTATAGTTTTAGCCATGGATAGCATTGGCAGCCAAATACTTTGAAGAAGTTATAATCAAGTGGTTGTGATATAAAGTTTCATAAGATGTGAGTTGAATGAGAGGAGAACTTGGTGGTCTACTAATTAGAAATGTAGCAATGGCAACTGCATCAAATTAGTAGTGCAAAGGAACACAGCTTTGCTGAAGAAGAGTTGGGGCAGTTTCAATTATATGACGATGTTTTCTTTCGGACGCACCATTTTGTGTGCAATCCCGTTGGATGCCAAAATAGATTTTAATTTATGGTTATTATATTCTCCCCCTCCATGACTTCTCAAAAATTTTATTTTGGCATCAAATTTTCTTTACAAAGACCTGAAAATGTGTGAAAATATCAAACACTTCACTTTTGTAGGATAATGGAAATATCCAAATGAACCTACTGAAATCATCCACAAAAATGACATAATATTTGAAGCTAGAATTAGAATGATTAAAGGGACCCCAAACATCAATGTATATAAGCTGCAATTGTGCATTAACAGCAAAAACTGATTGTCGCAGTGGCAGCCTATGACTTTTACTAGCGCAACAGTGAACGCATAGGGGTAAAGAACGTTTATTTTGAATAGGAACATGAAGATGTCTCACAACAATTTGAAGCTTTTTATTAGGGGGGTGTCCCAATCTTTGGTGCCAATAGATTCTGCTTAAATATTCCTCAATAGATTCCTCTTTCTTTGTGATATTAAGAAGCTTGATCTCAAGTTGTTGAATATGTGAACGAGAGAGTAATGTGAATTTTCTTTCAAAAGTTTGCCATACCTCTTTACAAGTGTTCAGATGCAAAACAGATGAGTATACCGTTGGTGATAAGGTCGCCGTAATACAGCTCAGTAAATGGATGTCTTTGTTTTGCCATTGTATGAATTTTGGAATTTAATTTCCTTTCCTCCTCCATCAGTAATCAGTTCCAGAGGACACTCTTGCGATCCTTCTACATGTCTAAGTAGATGAGTTGCTTGAAAAATATTATGAAATTGGCTTCTCCAGATTATGTAATTTGAAGGATCTAATCTGATAGCAACTAAGGAGCTAACATTTGATAACAGAAGATTGAGATTTGCTAAAAGATTGGGAGAGGTGGAGGATGAGGCCATAATCAGGATCAAATACTCGTTTGACCAGATGAAGCTCTGGTACCATAAAAGAACTAAAGAACAAGAATGAGGGAGAAAGCGAGAAAGATCTTCAATTAAAATGCCTCCCTTCAATTAGAATGGATCAAGATATAGTGTAGCTCCACATATGAGAAGGGTTGTTTGATCATAAGATCTGAACCACTCATTTGATATGCTCTGTTGATATCCTTTGCTTATCAGAGCTTTTTCAACCATCATACTCATGTATAGTCTCGACTATCATCAAGAAAACTAAGAAACTCAGCAAACTCTCGATTTTGATATGAATAAATCAATTAAAAAACAAAGTATACAAAATTAGGTAAGTCAATCAGCCAGAAATCTATTTCCATTTCCTTTTTTTCTTCGGAGGTAGATTCAAGTTGTCCAACAGCAGGACTAAATATACAAGCAGGTCGTGTGATTAGCTTTCTGACTTTGTATTTTGTAATCACACATTGGTAATGTACAACGCAGTTATAACCACCTCCGCCCTAGAAAATAATTCGAGTACCAACTATTTACACAGAACAAATAATAATAGTAAAAGACCTTTTTTGCAAGGAGATCTGTGCATTGGTTAGACAAGTGCATCGACAGCCCAAGGTTTCCAACCTGAGATCCCTAAAAAAGGTGCTTGCCAGGTTCAATCTTATATACAACTGATCACTTCTCAAGCTTCTGATATAAATCTCCCAGCGCACGGTAGAGAATGGCAGCTGCAGGTGGCCTAGGTAACGATCCAAGAAGAATATCAGATGCACTTATTAACTGGTTGCCGTAGAATCTGGAATTCTCTCGCATGCGGGTCGTGACGATACTCCCTTCTAGAGAACATCCAACAAACGCACCTGCATTATGAGCCATTGTTGTATTGATGAGTGCCGAAGTTGCAAGGACACAGAATCAGAAGTTTTGAAAATACCCAGCCATCATTGTGAAAGGAACAGAGGGATCCATTGAGGCATCCATATTGTTTCGACGGAAAATAATATTTCTTTGTTTGCAATATTTAAAGAAATAATATCAAAGGTCCAAACTCTGAAGTAATCCATACAGATACTCCACTCTGCAAAAAAAACTCCCTACTACTAGCACAAGTAAATGGTTTTAATCTAGGAAGCACGCGTATAAATACAAAATATAAATACAATACGAATATGACAACACAACAAAATAAAAAAATTTAAAAAAGATAGGCTACTGATACGGCTAGAATACGTTGGTAAAAGAATTGTTTTTTCAAAAATAATTTTTATTACTGTACTATTTATAAAATTAAACCATAAGCAATAGCTAATTCATTCAGTTATTAGTTTAAACATTCAATAATTGCCCAAGTCAACAGTAAGTTATAAAAAAGAAGTTCCTATTACGCATAGAAAAAAATATCTAAGTGGTAGTACATTCATAATAATAAAACCAAAACATTAACTAAATAAAAATAATAATTTTTAAAAAATAAAAACTAATTTTTCAAACCCATCCAAATTGTATCACATCAGCATTCAAAATGTATCCTGTGTGCATTTTCCCACACCCCATGCATATTCAACATGTACTGAAACTAGAAAAGAAAATCTGGATACTTTTCAACCATATCTGATACAAATCTCGCGTATTGAGATCTGATATGTATCTGAGATCCGTACGGAGCCACTTTCGGAGTATCCGCGCGGCATAGGTCTTAATGTCAGTTTATGATTCAAATATCTTTCATGAGGTTTGTGTATCTTTCTACGGAAAAATAAGCATACAATTACTGAATCAAATGTGGAAAGATGTAAGGATTATTTGTCACATCCTATCAGGGACTCAAAGAAGTCCCCAAAATATTGAGTAAAGGCGCGTAAGTTTCACCCATGAGAGAAAAGTACCTTTACTGCAGCTATATGTATAACAAGCAGCATAGCCACCATCACCAGCTCGCACATCAGCTTCAACTACCCGACCAACAATACCAACAGCTGCACTCAAACCAGCTCCAATTGAAAGATGTACATCACCACTAAACGTCTTAATAGCATCATTTGTCCTTAATACAATTATTAAGTCCATCAATTCTCCGCCAGCCTGCAAAGAAAACAAAATATTTTAGCAAAGAAAAATGAAAGATGAAAAACAATTATTAAATGATGATCAAAGTTCATTTGCTTTCCAATAAGTAAATTGGACGAAATGATCATTTTCAAATGTGTGCATCAAGTAATAAATTCAATCATTTCCATTTGGAACCCCAAATAGATGTTCTATATCTTAAGAACCACTAAAAACGCTTCAACCCATCCATTCCATTAAAAGGAGAAAACTATGCATTCCTCATAATAACCCTCGAAAGGGGAAACAACCCCCTCCCCAAGCACAGCCCCCCACCTTCCACAGGCTCACCTAGCCGATTCAATTGAAAAGCAGTAAGTTCTACTATCAATTGAAGTTGCTGAGTGCATGTAATTTGGAGAGCAAGAAACTTGGAAGTGGAAACAAGTTGTCATAGAAGTTAACTACTTTACCTGAGCTCCCCAGCCTACACCAAAAGAAGATAAGGCAGAGGGTGGAGACCATGAACCATCTTCTCTACGAGCAATAACCAGACCTGTACCAATGTTGTAGGTAACCATCATGCCAACCTTCGCAATAGTTAGTATTGCAAGGCCTTTTGCTTGTCGCAGAATAGCATCTGGAATTGCCATCTCAGGTCTAAGAGAACCTACCTGAGCACCCATAATTTATTAAGTAATAAATCAGATAGAAGGAATTATGCTAACTCAAAAAGATAATTTCAATAGGATGCATTTATTTCAGAGAAAATTTTTCCTTCAAGATGACCAGCACCCACAAGATTCTCTCTCTTTCTTACAAGCCATGCATAAAATTAGCTCCACACAACAAGATATTAGAAGGATAAGCAATAACTTCGAGCTAACAAACAGAATAGCACTGATTATGGATTTTTCTGGTATAACTCCATGTTCATCAGTGATGCATTGTTAATAATACGAATCTTATTCCTTTGCCTCATGACTTTTGTTACTTTGAAGACAGCTGGTTGAGCACAGTACATAATATGTGATGGCTTAGACGTAAACAAAATCTTACCTTATTATCATAACCTCGAATTGTGTTTGTGGCCTTATAAATCTCGTATTCCATGGACTGGCCCCATGGAAAATTGACCCATGATCTTAAAGTGCTGAGGTCTGTCACATCATGTGTTGGTAACTGAGAAGCATGACTCACTTGATCCATTAAGAATGGCTGGACAGATTCAAGTCGCACACAACATACATCGCATACTCGTTGTAGATCCCTCAAATGAAACCTAGCTGGCAACAAGCTCCTTCCTCTAGTACATTCACCGCAAAATATTCCCCCACAAAAACGGCAGTGATGCCGGGTACACATGATCGGGTGGAACCGAGTGCTACACAGCATACAACTAGATGATGCACTATCAGGCAGCCATTTTGGTGGCTCCGCTTCAAGAATCTCCATTGTGTTACAAAAATTGGCGTCGGTAAGAGTTCCCGCCATCTCTTTCCAAGCTTGCTCAACTAAGTGGCTCGATATCCAGGAAATCTTACGAATATCACCAGAAGCAAAAGCACTCACTTTTCCCCGGGCTACGAGTAACATTTCAACAACCACATCCCACATGGTCAACTCTTTATCTTCCTCAATCCACTGACTCCAAGTAATGTCTCCTTCAGGGAAGTATCCTCCACTAGGATACAAACCTCTGACCCATTCTTCGTGCTCACTTTCTGATAGAGGTGGCACAGAAACGGGAATCCAAACACCAGTTTCTTCAGAAAGCGGTGAGTCATAAAAGAAGTATTTTCCTAATTTTTTCTGGCTGGCATTTGATTCTCCCCTCTCACCGTTCTCCTCTCCGAAATGCTGAGGTAATTTGTTAATGCATAATTCATGCTTCCCCATTTGTTGGCCCATGGAATCCTTCTTCTCATCATTCGCTTCTCTTTTATGTTCAGGTAATTTAATATTGCAATCTTCATATTTATCCATTACGTCCCACACCAAATAACTTTTCTGATCATTATCCTCACTTTTGTGCTCAGATATTTCAATAGAGTTTTGAGGATTACACATCTGTTGGCTCAGAAGACCTCTCTGCTCTTCATTCTTCTCTTGTACACAATGAGGTGATCCAGAGTAACATTTTACAGGTTCAGACATATCTTGGCACAAGAAACAACTCTTATCTCCATTATCCCGCCTTTCCTTTTGAGGTAATTCAGTATCACACTCTTCATAAATAGCCAATCTCCTTATCACATTGTTCTCTTCAGTCCTACATGGAGGGAATTCACTATCACATACTTCATGTTTTCCCATATTTTCGCTCATGAGATGAAGAGGAACTGTGTCGTACTCCTTTTGTTGATGAAATCCCTCACAATCCTATTATCATCAACATCATCATCAAAGTTGAACCAAAACAATGATTAACAATCAACAAGTAATACCCAAGCATGCCAAAAAAGGGGAAAAAATTAAAGCTACAATGCAAACGTTACCAAATCCTTAAGAAAGATACACACACACACACACACATATATATATATAGAGAGAGAGAGAGAGAGCAACCAGCCGGATACCAGTATCTCGCAGTATATGCTACCTGGCCTTCTAACAGTGCTTCTTATAGTGTGTTCTCTTTTAGTTTTATAGTTATGCACAGAAAACTCAAATGTACATTCAGTCAATTACTTCAGACAGTCCATGAGCAATGTTTTGACGGTAGCAAAAGTGGGGTGGTAGAACCCACAGTAATGAAGAGGTGACAGAATCATTGAGAAAATAATAAAATGCAGGTGGAGGAAATATGGAAAGTTTCCATTAACAGAGAATTGCCAACTGAATGACAAAGTGCTAAACAGTGGTTGCACAAGTGCTGCTGCAGATGATATTTTTATGGCAGCAGCAGCAATATTGGTGGAGATGTAATATAACAAACAGCTCCACTGAAGTATTAGTCGAATACAGTAAACCCATCATGGTTTCAGAAATTACAAGTTTAAGCTTTTCCGGTCAGGTAACGGAGGGGCAATTACCAAAATGCCCTTCCCTTACCCCTCTTCTTCACCCAACAATCCACCACCCTGCCCAAAACCTGCTGCCCATTCAACCCACCACCACATAACAACCCCCACCCTCCATCTCCACCCCATGGCACCACCATTCACTACACACCACAACACAACACCCAACCCACGGCCACTGGAACCACCACCAAACCTCCCCCCCGCCCCCCCCTTTTCATCTCTCTCTAAACCCAGCTGAAAACCTTCTATTCATCCTCCTCTCCTCTCTTCCACGAACCCATCAACCACCCTTACCACTATTGAAAAACGAACATGTGAGACCCGGTTTTGTTTTAATTAATCAAATTAAATGTTTATGGAATTGTTTACATGTATGATATTGTTAGTTAACAAGTGTACATTTCATACAAACATATGGCCAGTGAGCCCGGTAACTTTTAAACAAGTTTTGTTGCACCCGCTGGTTTGCGCTGAGACCCGAGAAATTCAACTCGGAGATAATTTTAAAATTTGATAATTTTTAAGAAAATAAATTTTGAATTAATATAAATTTAAAAATATTAATTTCAAAGATGTAAATGCATGAATGTGGATTAAAAATGCATCATGTAATACATAGGAAGACTTTGGGCATGCATGGGAAGTGGCTTGGGACTTTGTGCCCAAGCCTCTTGAGCAAGCTTTGGACCATCACCCTCTCTCTCTCTCTCTCTCTCTCTCTCTCTCTCTCTCTCCATTAAAGGACCCAAGCTCCTCTCTTCTTCTCCTCCAATTTTGAAGGCCTTGGGCTTGGATTCTCGCAAGGCCGCAAGAACGAAAGTTAACCTACTCGACGAGAGCTTCACATCTAAAGGAGTGGAATTTGATTTTAGCGAGTTCAGGTCTTTCGGGTGTAGTCGAATTTCGAGTTTTTAATTCTCTAATGTAGGATTCTAAACTATTTACAGATTCTTGTATTGACTGTATGATTAAGTGTTTAAAATTTGTGTTTTAAAACCATTAGAATCATTTGGAGAGTGAAAACTCTAATTTTTTATGGAAATATAAAAAATGTGTGTTGGAATGGATGAAATTGGTTATATGTTTATTGTGTTTAAAATCAAATGAGTTTTGGTTTTGGTTTTGGTTGGACTTGTTGCATTGTGTTATATCTAAATCCATGAAATAGAATTTATATATCCATGTGGTTGGTTTTTGATTAATTATATGGTTTAGTGAATATACCGAGGCAGTGTAATGTGAATAATGTGGGTTTGAATAACTCCTTTGTGAAAGACCGAAAACTTACGCATAATTGGGTGCTCTACCCTTCGATTAATTCCGTAAAAGAGTACATGGGTGCCCTTCCCTTTGGTGTGACTGTAAAATAGTGCAAGGGTGCCATACCATTCGGTTAATCCGTAAAGGTGTGCAATTGTGTAACAAATTATAAAACTTATATAATGGGCTGTCTACGGTGCCTTAAAGCGGCCCGGTAGCGAGGGCAACGTATAGAAATTTATAATTGTCAATTGTTACTTAGTGTGACAAGTCGGTACCTAACTAAACCTGTGTTTAAAATGTTGAGTGTTGGTGTTTTGTTTAAATCCAATTCGTAGTGGTTTTCAAAATTGTGGAGATTTTGAATGAGATGGGTTGGTGAATTAGGTCTTATGAGAAAACTATTTTTGATAAATTTGTTTAAATTGAGATTGTATACTTGTGCCTATTGCAATTCATGCGTCCATCCATATCTTGTTTTAGATTCCTATTGAGTTTCGTCTCACGCTGTTTAAAATAAATGTTTTCAGGTGTTGGAGATGGTCCTTTGGCTTAAGGATGAGAAAGACTTGTATTTTTTGTTTTAACCATGTAAAAGTTAGTGTAGTGATGTTTTTGTAATTATGTTATCAAACATTGGATCATGTGATATTTTGGTATCAAAAACTTTGATGTTATAAGGCCATGATGCCAAACTTTTATATGGTTGAATGTATGTGGTTGGGTGAAATATTTAGAGGAGATTTTGGTTACAATTTCATAAAATTCTTATGTTTTTGGATGTGTTGGGTGATTTAATCCCTTTGGTTGATAGTTGGGGATTTCTTTCTTGTCAAATTTAGATTTACAAAGGCTTTTGTTTTCACCCTTTACACAAAAATATGCTTGGTTGAGAGTTGGAGTTTCAAAATAGTTTGAAAAATAAAAGTGTCCCAAGACCAGACCGATCGAGCGGTACTCAAATTGCTTGAGCGGTCTTTGTGGGTTCTTGATATCTCTGTTGTAGGTTTGAGAAACTGCAAGCCATAGCAGACCGCTCGAGCGGTCTGTCTGTGTTGTCAAATTTTGTTGTTTTCAAATTTTGTTCCCACTTTAAAACAGACGTATCTCCTTCGTCTTTAAAACTTTTTGGGTCAATTTTATGTTCAAATTGAAGCCCCAGAGATCCTCTTTTCAAATATTTTATCCTTATATTAAAATTTTTTTGTTCGAAAAAGGGTGTTTGGCTTGAAAAGATGACGATATCTTGGTTTTTCTTAAAGCTTTCCTTTTTACCCTTTTCTTTCGGTTTATCTTGTGGGGTTTGAGCCGTGACAAAACATCCCTCATCTAAAGGCACAAACTACCATACGTCCCTCTTCCTCTTTCCCTTCTTTCATCTATTTCCTGTTATCTCTTCTTCGCAGCTTCACCGCCTAGCCATCCCTTCCGCCTCATCCCTCCTCTTATCATTGAGCCATTGTCCTCCCCTCATACCCCCCCTACCACCACCCCTGTCAGTAAATGACGTCGGACGAAATCGCCAACATACAGCAGAGTGAACTTTTAAGGCTTGTGGGGGTGCCACAAGTTAAGAGTAGAGAAGTAGCCTAGTGCGCATATTCAAAGTGTTGTTATCTAACATTGGAGATGTGATCACACTTTGATCTATTTGGCTGCAACACACTAACATACTCACGTCCAAGAAAACGAGAAAGGTTGGGGTATTAATGGTTGTGGGGTTGAGAAGGAAGGGGAGATCAAATAATGAGAGGGAAGTGGTGTTGGTGAAGGTGGAAAGTGGGTGGCATTGGTGATGGTGAGTCTTAGCTCGCTGCTGGGTTTAAAGAGAATTGGATAACGTGATGGGAAAATCTGGGTCTCACGTGATGGGATCACGTGAGACCCAAAATTCATCGTATATACGCGAGGTGGGGCCAAAAGAGTTGATTTATGATTTGTCTTATTTAGATTTGATATTAGACTTTAATTATGTAATTTTCTTTGTTTGTAGGATTTTATTATTTTTTCTATTTTTGAGGATCTTGTGGTTAGCCTATAAATATTAGGTTTATTATTATAATGGGCAGCTTAGGCATTGAGATTAATATTGCATTATTGTTTCTTTAGGTTTCTTTTCTTTTCTTTATTTCTTTTAGTTCGTGTTCCTTAATCGCTGGCCGTCCAGCATCAGGAGGGCAATATTGTCTGTTCAAATCATAATTTCATTAAGTAGGCAATGTTTTTCACAAAACATTAATGGCCAATTCCCAGCAGAGATAATTGTTGTGTGAATGTAAACATTGGGCAATGTAATTTCCCAGACCTTAGAGAAAGTACTTATCAGATACTTCAATAGAAGCATTGTAACTTACCTAATCAACAATGAAAACTTAAGTGTTTGTTGTAGCTAAAATTATGAATTTATAGGTTATAGCTAGAAAAATGTGATTAGGCCTTTAAATAGGAGTTGCAAATGTTTGCTGAATTCATAAACTTATAACTTCAAATATTAGAATTTCTGCTTATTGATTTAAAATTAGAAAAGCACGCTTGTTTGAATTGTTTAAAACTTTTTGTTGAACTAAAAGCTAGAAGCTATAATTTAGGCAGAAGCAAACACCCTCTAAAGCTAATGTAGGGGGGGGAGGAAAAAAAAACCATTTAAGCATTTTACAACAACACAAGAGTCTTTATGTTAAGGACCTAAGGTTATGTCAACGAAAACAAAATGCTCAGTTTCAGATTATAAACCACATTTTCTTGACTTGATTCTATTAAATGACGAAAATAAAGTACCATATAAACGTTAAAAAAAAAACAAAAAATTGCTCCAGCCCTAATTTTAGTTTTTCAATCCTTACTTCCGGAATACATGAAAATTGAGAAGAAAATAAGAGCCGAGTCATCTTCAAGCCAGAAGAATCAAAGATCAAGTTCCCATCTTTCGTTCAACTACGACTAATCAAAATCCATAACACTAGTAATTCTTCGTATGACCCATTATTGATTTTGAATCCAACTAAAAACAAGAAAAATGACTCCAAAATTTGAATCTAACAGGGATCAATAGAAGAAGGCAAATCAGAATGATTCGGAGCAATTACCGGCTGAGAGTTGGAACGCCCCTTGGTTGCTTCTTTGCGCATTGAGAAAGTAGAAACCCTAAAATTCAGAGGCTCAAATTCGCTTTGAGCTTGAGGTTTCGAATAACATTCATGGCCCTCCATGGATCCAATTAGAAGCGCCGTTCCACGCAACAAAGAGGACAATTAAACAATCAGAATCAGTTGATGTGGCGATTCAGAGAGACAGAGAGAGAGAGAGAGACGACAACCATATGTACAAAGCTGTCTTTTCTTCTTGTGGGAGCTTCACGGTGCCATTTTCGTCCCCCTTACGTCACTCCGTTTGCGGGTAAATGTTGTAATTGAACTTACAAAATATTATCTATACTACTAGCAGAACGGAGTCACGCGTGTAACAAAATGTTAATTTTTAATTTTTTTTTAAAATTAAATTTAAAAAGAATATTACATATAAATTTTATTAAATTTTAATATTAAAAATAATATACAATTTTTTTCTAATTGAAAAGTATGATACAGCAAAATATGGTCAGATATATGTATTAAATGATTGGTTACCCAAATCTAACAAAATTCAAATTAATGAAATGAAAGAATAAAATTTGATAAAATTAATAATTTTTCAGTTTTAATCCTTAAAATTACAGTAGAAAACAAATCAAGTAAATTCATTAAAAAAATAAAGTATCTAGAAAGAGAAGGGGAGAGAAACCTTTGAAAGCCTTATAGAATATTTCACAATCTTCTAATGGATAGAGAACAACATTTAATACATTTATGTGCTTTACGGTGGTATCTTTCTAAATAAAAAAATAACACTTAGTTTGCAAACAGTAAAATTATCATCTTACTAAAAAGTAAAACTGTAAAGAGATATTTTATTATAATAGTAAATATAATATAGATAGTATAAATATGTCAAAAAAGTATCTTGTCACATCTTTACACCACTATTTTGTATCTTTTTAATTTTTCTTTCAACCGTTACTCGAAAAACTATGAAAATAAATTAAGCAATCAATTCAATAATATTTTAAAATCATAAAATAAATACATATGTAGAAGAGGTAAAAATTTATACTTTCCACTTTAATGCCTTCATTGTCTTGAATGCGCGTACTTCCACTATAAATCAATTGCAGTGAAAATGTGAGCACGTGAAAAAATAAATTTAAATGTTTGTGAGAATTGAAAACAAACATAATTTTTAAAATTATGATATATACCAAAATACTCTTTTTTCATCCCATTGATGTCGTCGGAAAGTAATGACTTCCTGTAAATAATTGTTCAATTACAAAATGTCATAATTAATATTCATGATTATTTTTTGCAATCACTTACTAAGTGTTCACAACGATGTTGGTGTATCTCTATCAATTCATATTTAATTTTAGCTATAATAGGATCTCTGTAGAAATACAAAATTTTGTTAGTGCTATTGTATAATAATTTCTCTTAAGTGAAGCAATTGAAAAGTTATTATACCTAAACTCTTTTTGTGCATTAAGTTCTCGTGGTATTA
>JAULJZ010076351.1:0-12860 GCA_032270985.1 Heliamphora pulchella | reverse complement strand
GTATTCTCGGGTTGTGTGTTATTTTTTTTGTTGCTTGTGAGTGTTTCACGTGACCCGAAATTTGGGACGTGATAGCTTGGTATCAGAGCTCTAGGTTCGAATACCTAAGAGCTATGGGAAGAGGGTGTATCCTATGTGAGGTTAATTGTGTGTGCTTGACTGCATGTGTTTAGATGATTTTGATAACACGAATGTGTTAGCATGCTAAATGAGAATGATGTGTATATGTGAGCATGGAGGTGGAACTGTAGGATTGATTAGTCTTGTCTTTGGGCATTTGAATTAACAAACTTGGGAGCCAAGTTAGAAATGTATTTAGCTGACGTGATTTCTAGCAGGGAATCTGAGTAGGTTATCCAGATTAACACGTCATTCTTGTCGGTTCTCCTCGGTATGTGGGGTTTTGTTTAGCATGAACCTTTGTGGCTATGTGTTAGCATGCTTATGTGGTTTATGCTATGTGCCGTGTCTTATGTTCTATTTTTCTGTTCATATAGACCTAACGTTTGTGCGGAGAGGGCGGGGCTGTGTTTGTGGCTGTGGCTGTGGCTGTGAGTTTGAAGTTGGTGGTGAACTCTGTGGGTGGTGTGTTATGTTAAGGCAGTGGTTGGTGCGGATGTGAGGTTGAGGTGGGTTATAGATCCAGAGTCTTTGAGATAGTTGGCCATTGTTTAGGATGCCTGACCTTGTTTGGCTATATCCTAGGAATGGTTTGACTAACCATCTCGTGTACCTGTGTTGATTTTGATCGACGGGGTTGTTTCTTTTGACCTTGTGGCAAATTTCAGGGATGAAATTTCTTTAAGAGGGGTAGAGTTGTGAGACCCTGACCCGTTTTTTTTAGCGTTTTTCGACGCGTGTTTTTCGTTTTCAGTTTTGCATGTATATACGCGTTTTGATGCATGATCGGGGTTAGACATGTATGCGGGGTTGGTTCTCAGGGTCGTGGGGCGTTGCGGTGCGAATTTTAAAAATTTTTAAAAAAAAAGATATTTTAGAGACTTATAAATATCTGGAGTTAGATATTTTCAAAATATATTTTCAAAACATCTCCAATAAGTTTTTTTCTCTCTGCCTTCTCTCTTCGGGGGCCCAGGACTCAATTTCTGACAATCAGACAGTGGATTCCTGCTATTGGCACAGTGGGCTACGCATCCATCTGAACAGAATTTTATTTCGGCGAAGCTCAGTTTTGTGCGTAGTTTGAGACATTGAGTTTTTAACTCACTGAGGTAGGATCCTAGACTCTCATGTCTTATAAGGGTGCTACATGTAATCGTGCATGTTTTTACCGATTAAATTACATGAGATCTGATTTTATTTAAAAGTTGGGTTTTTGGGTTAAAAACTATTTTTGTCGATTTCGGTGGATGAAATCGGGTGTCGGGTATTTTTTTTTGAGGTCTTGGTGTTAGGCCTGGGTGTGTGGATGTCCGAGGGTGTTGGATGAAGGTTTGGAGGCTTTAATTAGAGGTTTTGGAGGCTGAAACCGTAGCTCAAAAAAAATTTCTGGGCAAGGTCAGTCGACTGGATCATATTTTTGGGAGGTCAATCGACTGGACCTAGGAGGTCAGTCGACTGACATGCTTCAGTTTTGGATTTTTGGCATTTCCAGTGTGTTTTCAGTCGACTGGGGGTTGGGGTCCAGTCGACTGAGGTGTTGGGCTTGGTGTTTTGATTGTTTTGGTTGGGTTCTTGGTTTTCGATTGGTTTCCAACGGTGT
Source organism: Heliamphora pulchella (assembly GCA_032270985.1). Taxonomy (NCBI): domain Eukaryota; kingdom Viridiplantae; phylum Streptophyta; class Magnoliopsida; order Ericales; family Sarraceniaceae; genus Heliamphora; species Heliamphora pulchella. Next base: position 11,137 of record JAULJZ010076351.1, on the reverse strand, counting down.
TCAATTGATTAGTTATGGTATTAATTGGTTGAAATACTGTTGAATTCTTTTTAGGGTTCGGTTGGTTGTATGGTGGCCTCAGGAGTCGTGTCGTGGCTTCGAGCGTTGGTTTAGATGCCGTCCTCGGGGTTGACGTGCATGGTTCGATGGGGGTGTGGTGCACGGTTAGGTGCGCGGTGTTTGTTTTTCATTGGATATGGGGCGTGTTTGGGCCCGTGGCGCCTTTGGAGAAAAGGTGGTGTTTTGTGACCTCGTGGTTTGAGGGGTTTGAAGCTAGCCTTCGGGTTAAGCTTGGTTTTGTGTTGGGCGCGTGTAGGCGTCATGGGTTTGTGTTGAGCACGTGTGGGCGTCGTGGGTTTGTATTGGGCGCATGTGGGCGTCGTGGGTCTGTGTCGGGTGTACGTGGTGCATAGTTAGATGCGGATGGTTGGGGCACGGTTGTGTGCGTGGTGGTTGTGTGTGGGACATGGGGGTCCGTTATTCGTTTTAAGGTTGGATTTTGGTGAGAAACGTTCTGTGGGAGGTTCAGGTGTTGACCTCCAAGTTAGGTGTCAGTTGTCCGGGTGTGTAGATGGGTCTTAGTATGTAGACGGATCGTTCGGGAAAACAGATGATGATGTGTGGCATGTGATGTCGTGTTAGGTTATGTGGCGTCTTTATGTGGAACGTCATGATTATACGTGCTTTTGTGCTTATAGAACTGTGGATAGTTTTATTCTTGTGCATGGTAAGTGGAAAAGTGGCCTCTATGGTCTTGGTGCCTTTAGGGATTTGGGATTTGTTTTCTCGTAGTATTCGGTTTTATCCCGTGGTTTTGGCATATGTACGGATGCCTGTTGATATGTAGATTTGTATCTGTATTGCATATGTTGGGCGAATTTTGGTCCTTCGGTGAAAGTTTGTAAAGATGCATATGAGGGGCGGATAATGGTCCTATGGTGAAAATTTGTAAAGATATCTGTTTGCTCTGGCCAACAAGGCATTAGTTAGGGCAGATAATGGTCCTACAGTAAAAGTCCGTGAAGATGTGTGATAAGGGCGGATAATGGTCCTTCGATGAAAGTCCGAAAAGATGCATGGGTTGCATGCGTTGAGTGTGTTGCACGGGTTGTGTGCCTTGCGTGTGTTGTACGAATTGCATGCACGGATGGCATGTGTTGCATTAGGTGGGGGCTACGGTCCATCAGTGAAAGTCCGTAAAGGTACATTCCGTGGGGCTATGATCCCTCGGCGTGAGGTCGAGAAGAGGCTTTGACGGGGCTGCGGTCCCTCGGGTTAAGCCTGAGAAGTTACATGGATTGCATGAACTGCATTGTGGGATGGATAGAACCAATTTCAAATTATTTTTAAGACTCGTATGAATCGCAATCTAAAAACTATTTTTAAATTGTTTTTAAGACTCCTGTGAGTGAGTCAAAAGATGGTTCTGATCCTCGCTTTTCCATTTGCATGTGAAAATTGTTTTAAAGGCTTGAAAGAGAGTCTAAAACTGCACCTCGTTTTCCTAGCATGTTTAGCTTATATTGCATGTGTTGTCTAGTATCTGTTGAGTTTTGGCTCACGGTGTGGGATTTGAAATGTTTTTCAGGTACCGGTCACGCAAGTTGATTCGGAATTGCTAGAGAGGTGAAAGTGCTATAGTCTTCCTTTTTCTTAGTTTTGAACATGTATACTATAACATGTTTTCTGCCGTTGGCGCCGTGTAATGTAAGTCGTTTGGCGATTATGTACAATGCATGTATATTTTATATTTGAGAGTGTATTCTCGGGTTAGGTTTTTTTTTTGTTTGATTATGAGTGTTTCACGTGACTCGGAGTTTGGGGCGTGACATTATATATATATATATATACCATTACTAAATTAGAATTCTGAATTTGTTCGTGTCTGCAAGGCACACGCTAGACAAAAATAAGAAAATTTTACATAAAAATTAAGTAAACCAATGGTACGGGACCAGTGGTTTCAAGTGTTCACAGCCGCATATTCATATAGATATACGGCAAGCGCATTGATTTTACATAAATGCATTTGTATAATTACTCTGAATTTGAACAACCTAGTAATTTCAACAATCATGGAGGTCAAGTACAATATTGTTTTTACTTGAATTGCGGTGATGCCTATAGGTATGGTGTTCACTAGATCAAAAAAGAGAAAATTGTGAACCAAACAACCCATTGAAAATATTGTGATCCAACCCAATTTGATTTTTATGGGTTGAGTTGGTTCGGTCCTATCAAAGTAATAAGTTAGTTCTGAATCTAAAATTTTTAGAACCGGTTTAGTCGGTTCGATTCTCGAATTGGTGCTTTTTTTAAAATTAATCCAACCCAAGACTCAAAGGTGTATATATATATATATATATATATATATATATATATATAAAATAAATTAAGTAGTATAACAGTAAGTAGTAACAAGACACAATTAGGGCACAAGATATAATTAGATATTTTGTTTGGAATTGGTTACTCGTATGGAACTATTGTATTATTTTTAATGTAATATTGTTTTGGTTCTTGAATAATTTATATTGATATTAGGTAATATGTAAGATTAGTGAACAAATAGAACCACAGGTCCAACTCAAACCAACCAATGTTAATTTGAACGGAATGGGATTAGTTTTAAAACATAAATAGTTCGATTATGGGTCCAAACCTTTTTATCCAACCTTGATCGGTTGGGTTCTGAATAATGTACCCCCTATCTTTCTCGCCACTACGCATCCCACGTCGAAAGAATAGAGCAACAAAAAAGAGCTATTTAAGGCACGAGAGGAGGAAGAGAAGTCACAACCTTACTTGAACAGGATCTGTTCTATTGGCTTATACCTCTGTATCCTTGAGTTCTAAGGAGACAGAATCTGTTGGAAAAAATAATGAACAGAATACTTTGAGGATGGATTTTGGCAAAATCATTCCCAGGATACAACGAAGCTTTTTTCTTTAATGAAGAACAACAACCAATAAAAGTTAATGAACTTTCACGAAATCCTACTTAACATAAAAATAATCTTTTGATTGAGAGATAAGTGTTTTCTGATAGATTTTAAAATACAAAACGGCTTTAAGACACAAAAGTGTCTTTTTGAAACAACACAAATTTTAGAAAAATCTTTTAAAAAATTAGTTTTTAAAATGACAGCTTTTGGTGAAAAATGAACCTTTGTGTTATAATAGAAAATTAATTATTTATTAATTTAATATATTTAATTAATTTAAATTAAATCGTTGATCAGATGAGCCAAAATAAAAAAAGATAAAACGGCTTTTGATAATCCACGCGCGAAGGCATGCGCGAAAAATTGTGCAGGGTGCTCTATTATAGACTCACCCATACCATTACTATACACCACACCATAGGCTATCATCCAAACCTAAGCCAATCAAGTTAAAAGAAAAGGTTGCCTTATATAAACTCAAGAGGAAGCCACTTCCCAACCAACCATGGGACAAAAACTTTTTCTTTTATTCAATCAAACAATGTGCTGGTCTAAACAGGATCCCAAGTATAGTGGATGATCAATGATTAATGACTGCACGACCAAAGCGTGATTAGCAGGTTATGTGGAGCGTTCCGATGCAAAGCATTTCCATGGCCGCAAAGGATCGTTCTCAGCTAATGTTCGTCGGTTGAGATGGTCTTGCAGTTGTCTGGCAAACTTCAATAATTTTTTGCAAAGGTTTGTTAACATTTATATACGTAAATTGTTTGGATCCAAGGAAATTCTCCAAGAAATTTTGGAGAATGTGTTGTTTGGATGCCAAGAAATCCTCTGATCGTTTTCAATGGGAGTTCATCGGCTGGGATGGTCATATAGTTTGTCTGATAGTCTTCATTACTTTTTTTGGCAAAGGCATATTTAAGATATATATAAATGCACACACTCTTTTTATTGGGTGTATGTTTTGCATTCTGTAGACCCGTATAATTTGGATTTTATTTATATGTATTTAGGTTGGCCAGAATTCATGAATCCACAAAGAGTCTAATATATGTAGGGTTTGTAATTATATAGGATTAAGATTTTAGAATTTTCCTATAAATAGGATTCTATAATTTTAGTTATTGGTGTGGAAAGAAAATCAAAGGGGTAGAGATGTAGGAAAAAATAAAAAAATACCGGGGACATGGGAATAAACTTTGAGCAAGAAAACGGGATTTGTTTTAGGGCTTAGACTGTGGGTGTCGAGTTTTTGGGTATTTTTGATCTCGAATTTGTACATTTCACAGTTATAGTTAATTGTTTCTCTCACATGTGGACGTAGACAGGTTGTGCCGAACCACGTAAATTCTTGTGTGATTTTTTTGGTGTGTGCAATGGTTTCTGCTTCCATTCATATTCAAGGATTGGTGTTCAAATCCGAACAAATGGTATCAGAGCCAACGGTTGAAGATTTGAAGCCGTGGGGGGAGATCGGAACACAAGCATTATTTTTTATTTCAAGTCGAATAAATCAAAAATATTTTATTTACACAAAGAAAAAAAAAAGAGGATGAAAGCAACAGGATTGGATGATTCGTTAAGAAGTTTGCAATTGCAGAGATGGCATTGTGAAAACAAAGGTCCTTCTGGTGATGGAATTGGTAATCACGTGTAGTTGAAGGTGGCAGAAACCTAATCAAAGTGGCCTAGTGTGAATAATCAAGGGATTGGTATCAGTAACGACAAAAGAGATTAGGAATTCAAGGGCAATAATCCCGTGTGGCAATAATTCTTGAAATTAACGATTTAAATTATTTTTGTTAAATCGATTCGTATATATAACAAAATAATTTAAGGAGGGGGTGTCTCCTAAGATTTTTCAGCACTGCAAATTTATCAGTATGGTTAGAATTTTTAAATTCTGAATGATTTGATAAGATTGGACAGATCGACATAGATTGAGATTGATCGAATGAGATCAAAGGTGATCAGGAATAATTGGATTTGATTGTAGGTGATCAAAGGTAATTGGAATCAATCTAGTTCAATCAATTATGGAGCACTAATCATCAATGGATGCAGTTAAGATTTTAGTTGTAGTTAGAGTCAAGTCAGACGATGATTTCTTGATTCGACAGATGATTAGCAACCACTACACTCGACGAATAAGTGGAGTGACGATGGACACCTCGACGAATAGGTGTCGGGTATCTTAGTGTGGAGGTGTGGGTCATACTAATTTAAGTGTGACGAATTGATGAAAATGGCAGAATCGACATCAACATTAATTATCTTCATGGTGGTTTGCAGAATTCAAGCCAAGGTTAATATTATTGGATGTATGTCTTGTATTCTGCGAACCTATATAATTAGTATTTTATTTACATGTATTTAGGCTGGACTGGAGTCATGAATCCATAAGGAGCTTAATACATGTAGGGTTTTATAATTATATGGGGGATAGGGTTATAGAGTTGGCCTATAAATAGGACTATATAATTCTAGTTATTTTGTGTGGAAAGAAAATCAAAGGGGTAGGGATGTAGAGAGAGATGGAAAAATACAGGAGACATAAGAATAAATTTTGAGCAGAAAAACAAGATTTGTTTTATGGCTCGAGTTGTATGTGTCGGGTTTTGGGGTGTTTTTGATATCAAATTTGTATATTCTACAACTATAGTTGATTTTTTCTCTCACCCGTGGATGTAGGTAGATTGTACTGAATCACTTATATCCTCGTGTGATAGTTTCTTTGCTGTGTGCATTGATGTGTGCTTCTGTTTGCATTCAGGAATTGGTGCTTTGATACTATATTATTTGGTGTATGTCTTGTATTCTACGAACCCATATAATTAGTATTTTATTTACATATATTTAGGTGGGGCTGAAGTTATGAATTTATAAGCAGTCTAATACATATAGGGTTTTATAATTATATGGGAGCTAGGGTTTTAGAGTTGGCCTATAAATAGGACTATATAATTCTAGTTATTTTGTGTGGAGAGAAAATCAAAGGGGTAGAGATATAAGGAGAGATAAAAAAAAATATCGGGGACATGAGAACGAAGTTTGAAACGAGGTTTGTTTCAGTGCTCGAGTTGTAGGTGTCAGGTTTTAGGGTGTTTTTAATCTTGGGTTTACACATTCTACAGTTATAGTTGATTGTTTCCCTCACCCATGGACGTAGGCAGGTTGTGCCAAACCATGTATATCCTCGTGTGATATTTTTTTTGGTGTATGCATAGATGTGTACTTCCGTTCGCGTTCAAGAATTAGTATTTAAATCCAACAAGTGGTATCAAAACTAATGGTTAAAGATTCGAAGCCGTGGTGAAAGATCAGAGCGCATGTATTATTTTTTATTTTGGTTCATATAAATCAAAAATATTTATTTTGCACAGGAAAATGAAAAAAAAAGGGTAAAGGCGATGCAAAACCAAGTCGGTGAAGACGACCTTAACGCGACGCACTGTGGATGGTTCATCCAGTAAGTAAGCTAGAAGCATTGATTTTCGTGCGTAAGTCATTGATACAGAGGCTATTTCGTGAACAGAGACAAGGATTAGGTGATTGATTGATCTTCTAATCTTGGGTTATGATTCAATATGGTTGCAGTTTTATTTTTAATGGTTCGAAATTATTTTGTTATATCGACTCGTATATATAGCCAAATAATTTAAGAGGAAAGTGTCTCTTAAAATTTTTCAGCGCTGCGAATTTATCGGTACTGTTAGAATTTTTATATTTTGAATGATTTGATGAGATTGAACAGATTCGGCTCAAAATCGAGTTTGATTAGGGGCGATCAGGATTGATTATAGTGATCAGCGTTAATTGGGAGCAATCTGATTCAATCAATGGTGGAAGACTAATCATCAATGGATGCAGCTAAGGATTTTAGTTGCAGGTGAAGTCAAGTTAGACGGCGATTTTTTGATTTGACAAATGATCAGCAATGAAGACACCTCGACAAATAGGTGTTAGGCATCTCGATGATTTCCTGGTTTGAGTGTAGCAGATTAATGACGACAGTAGAATTGACATCGACACTAATTATCTTTAAGGTGGTTTGCAGAATTTAAATCAATGTGGAGATTATTTGGTGTATGTCTTGTATTATGTAGACCTATTTAATTAGAATTTTATTTACATGTATTTGGGCTGGGTTAGAGTCATGAATTTATAAGGAGTCTAATACATGTAGGGTTTGTAATTATATGGGATTAGAGTTTTAGAGTTTGCCTATAAATAGGACTCGATAATTCTAGTTATTGGTGTGGGGAGAAAATCAAATAGGGTAGAGATGTAAGGAGAGATGAAAAATTATCGGGGACATGATAATAAACTTTGAGCGAGAAAACGGGGTTTGTTTCAGAGCTCGGATTGTGGGTGTCGAGTTTTGGGTTGTTTTTTATTTTGGGTTTGTACATTCTACAATTATAATTAATATTTTCTCTCACCCGTAAACGTAGACAAGTTGTGCCAAATCACGTAAATTCTTATGTGATTTTTCTTTGGAGTGTGCAATAGTTTTTACTTCTGTCCACGTTTGGAGATTGGTATTCAAATCCCAACATATTTGGATTCAAGAAAATCCTCGAAGAAATTTTAAAGAATGATCTGTTTGGATCCCGAGAAATCCTTCAAGAAACTTTAGATGAGAACTTGCAAGCAATTTTTAGTGTCTAGCCGGAAGCTCATAATCGATGAATCGATTCCATTCGTAGAGTTAACTAACCAAACGAGGATATACTCTATTTGGATCAAGGGAAATCCTCCAAGAAATGTCAAAGAGTGAGCTGTTTGGATCTCCAGAAATCCTCCAATAAACTTCAAATTTAGAACTCGCAAGAAATCATTCAAAAAAACTTCATATGAGAACTTAGCAATTAGTTGTTTGACAGATTTCGTAACTTTTTTTTGAAGGTTTGTTTGGCACATTACACTGTTTGGATCCTCTAAGAAATTTTAGAGAATGAGCCATTTGGATACCAAGAAATCCTCCACGAAACTTCAGATGAGAACTTGGCAATTTGTGCCTAGATGGAAGCTCATAATCGATGTAAGCGGAGCAATTACTCTAGTTTTAAAATTTTGTTTCCATTAGAGCAGCTCCAACCTCCCTCGCCATCAAGCCTCCTTCACCAAACTGGCGATAAATTCACAAAATCAAAGCTCTAACTGGCTCTCTATTCACCTCGCCATTTTAAGGAGGCCAAAAATGGAGAAATGGAGCTCGGAAAAAATTTAGAGAGCCTTCTCAACAGTTGTGTTTTTGGAAATCACTGTATGCAACGACTCTAAACAATAATTTGTGTTCAAATTCTCAAAGAAATCTTCTATAAAGATATGTATTTGATCATCTATTTTGCATACCTCTTTAATTTGTTGAAAATTGTCTTGGTGATTTGACGCAAATTTTGGATTCTCAACATCCCTCTTCGGCTGCTCTTAGATATTTACTGAAATTCCTCTTCGTCATTTATCGATTTCTTGGTTTCTTGGTGAGATTTGCTAAAACTTTTACTCAATTTGCTGATTTGATGTTGAATTTGATGAGTTTAAGCTATTCGCTCCTCTCGTTATCGGTTCCTCTGGTTCTGCGTTCCTCTCGTCTTTGTTCCTCTTGTTATCGGTTCCTCTGGTTCTGCGTTCCTCTCATCTTCGTTCGTCTTTGTTTCTTTGTTGTTTTAACTAATGTTCTCATCCGTGATGTTGGGATTTGATAATGTGTTGATGTGTTGATGTTTAGGGTTTAATTACTATAATTTTTAATTCGTTTCTTATTATTTATTAACTAAATTTATAATTTCACTCAATTTTTAATTGCTTGAATTTTTAATTATTAGTTATGATATTTTTATTTGTGTAGATATATTCTTAAAAAAATGCATATTACACTAATTTTCTTTTTAGAGAGTCACATGTTGACAATGAGATTTTTACTGAAAATTATGATCAAGCCAACCTATATTGTAATGAACCTGTCATACCGTCTTTAAATCTTACAAAAAATAAATCAACCACAAAAAACAACAATGATAACGAAACTTCATAATTGAGGAAGATATTCTACTTATATCTGCATGGCTTAACATTAATATTGATCCAGTACAAGAAAATCAACAAAAAAGATATACATATTAAGGAAGAATTCACAACTACTTTCACAAAAATAAACAAGTGGTTTCTGATCGTAGTTAAAATTCTCTTTTGCATCATTGGAGTACAATTCAGCTAGAAGTAAATAAATTCTATGAAAACTACGCCCAAATTGATTAAAGACAATAAAGTGATATCACTGAGCAAGACAAGGTATAATAATATTATCATAACTTTTGTCTAGTTAATATATCTTTATAATGTCATAATTATTTTCTTTTATTTGTTTTTAGCTATTTCATGCAAAAGAATTGTACAAAAAATTATTGGGTCGTTTATTTTAATATCTACATTGTTGGCATGAATTGTAGTCTCATCCGAAGTCGATAATGGACCATGGAAATAAAAAATCTAAAAACTCAAAAAATTCGAGTCCAGCTATATCTTCTCCTTCTACTCCAAACTTAATTAATTTAGGAGAAAATGGTATTGCAGGCAATACATACATCAACCTCAAGAGGCCAATGAAAAGAAAAACTCAAAAGAAACGGAACAAAAAAGATAAAGAACATGTTAGTGACAGTATGTCATCTTGGCAAATTACAGTGATTTTGGAAGAATACATTCAAGAGAGAAAAGAAATTGAGCTTAAAAAAATGAACGCTTTGAGAGAGCATATGAAACCCAACAAAAAGCATATGATGCCCAACAAATAGCACATGAAACTCATCAAAGAAATTATTAATATTCAGAAAGAAAAATCTCGATCGAAACCGGTCAAAGAAGAAGAGAGAATAATGGTAATTGATACTATTAGCATGAATCTAATACAAGCACAATATTATTAGAGCCTGAAAATGTAAATTATCTCAAAAAAAGTTTATGTAGTAATTTTAATTAGTAGTGATCACTTGTTGATGTATTATTCTATTTTTTAAAAAAATTATGGAATATAGTTGTATTGAACCAATGCATTATTCTATAGGTTTATAAAGTATTATTGTAATTTTTTTTTTGATTGTGTGTCTCTTCTAATTCAGAAAAATTAATTTTTTTTAAAGAAATGTAGCTGTTATAAGATAATTGTTAAAATATAACCGTTAAAATTTTAAACATATTTAAAAAAAAAAATTTAAATAAGATTTTTTTAAAATAAAATAGTCGTTATAATATGACTGTTAAAATATGAATGTTACAAATTTTGAGTCATTATATTAAAAATTAAGAAAAAAATTATGACTCCCTAAAATAGGGAATATGATTGGAGTCAAAAATAAAAAGGTGATTCTCTAAAATAGTTATTTTAGGAAGTCACTTAAGTAAATTATAGGAAGGATGGTTGGAGATGGTTTTCGGCATAAAGCCTATATTTTTTATATGATATTTTTGTAATAATTTTTTTAAATATTTATTTAAATGAATGTATTTTTAAAATTTTTCTAGATATGGGAAATTTAAAAAAAATTATGATTATTTTAATCTAAAATGAAAATATTCAGATAAGACAAAAAATGCAATTTAACAGGTATTTTTAAGTTTTTTTGTTGCCTTTTCTATTTTTGGTGAAATATTTTAATTTTAGTCTGAATAAATATATTTTTTAAATTTAAGAAACTAAAAAGTTTTAAAAAAAACAACAAAAATAGGAAAAGCAAAAGGCTTTTTAAAACCAAACATATGCTAAGGCCTTGATTGGCAACATTGATTTTTTGACTTTTTAGCTAAAAACGTCAAAAAGTCAAAGTTGCTCATTTGGCAAGAAAAACAAAAAAATTTAAAAAGTCAAATCAAAATACAAACTCTCAAAATATTCTATTCAAACTTCTATCACTTTTAAAATAAAATAATACCACTTATTTATAATTTATTTACTACCGCTAACAACTACATATAATTGTTGATATAAAATATATAGAAGGGTAAAATTGTCTATTTTGAACAAAAAGCAAAATCGCTAGCTTTTTACTTATACTACTAATTTAAAAAAACAAGCTTAAAAGTTAAATTATTAAATAATTTACTTTAAACTCAATTTAACTTTTTAAATAAAAACACAAAAAAACAAAAAAAAATTACTTTTAAGTTTGTTGTCAATCGTGACCTAT
>JAULJZ010076340.1:0-11890 GCA_032270985.1 Heliamphora pulchella | reverse complement strand
AGATGAGAGTGATATGATCAAAAGAAGTTGGCCCTACGTAGCTAGTCCGCTCGAGCGGACAGAGGGGCGCTCGAGCGCCCAAGCTCTTAGCCACAAGACCGCTCGAGCGCTGTCGCCTGAGAAAATCCCAGAACCTACCCTGTTTTGAGCTCCCAACCCCCAAAATACATAAACACTCATAAATCTTCATCAAACCCTTATATTCATCCCAAAAACATTGAATTTTAGCTTCATAAATTCCTTATATACAACAAATCTTCAAACCCATGGTTAATCCCCTTTCAAAAACCCCTATTTTCATGAAACCCAACTCAACACACACACAAACCTATCAATCTTTCAATCGTGCATGAAATTGACTAGATTTTACTCACGTAAATAAAATATCAACTCAAATCAATGCAAAACATATAAGATAATCTAAATCTTACCTTAGATTGCCCAAAAGCTTAGAATTCATTCTGAACTCCCCACCAAGGGTTTGGATGTTGAGAGATTTTGCCTCTTTAGTACTTTTTCTTCCATTTCTTTGCTCCAAAACTTGATTTCTACCCTTGCTTTCTCCTAATCTAGCTTTAATCTTTAACTTGAGGGATGGAGGGTTAGGGATTTCATGAAGAACGTGGCTTTTTCTCTCTAGAGATGGAGAGGAAAAGAGGAGAAGAGGAGTAGAACGGGAGAATGGGTGAAATAAAATGAGGTAGTCCGCACGTGGGCCATATATATATAAAACCTCCAAGTTTTTTTCAACCTTCGAGATTATTCCAAACATTTCCTGATAGTTCGCTCGAGCAGACAGACCACCGCTCAAGCGCTGACCCCTAAAGTTGTATTCTGCAAAATTTCACTAAAAATTCAACTCAAACCTCCAACTTTGCTCACATTTTCATACTTAAATCTTTCCATTAACACAACCATAACAATATCATTCATCACCGTGTGTCTCAATTTCACTTTCACATATTATTTTCAACCGTTAACGAGTAAAATTTCATGGCACCCACGCCCAAACTTAATTCGGTCTCTTCTCTTAAACAAAAACATAAAAGAACAAAATAAACAGGTACCGAGTTCTTACAACTTGCCCCTCTTTGGAAATTTCATCCCCGAAATTTGTCTCACGTCATACCAAACTTTCCTTTAATCTTAATATCTGTCCACATAATTTATTAATCGTTCGTTCTACATAGCATCTTCTTAATCCACGATCCCGATTATTCTTTCTCAAAGCTACATCAAGAACAACTACATCTATAGTAACGATCTTCTCGAAAAGCACTCAAAATTTCCAAAACAAACGGTTATAACACCATGTCATAATAAGAATGCTAACACGCCTTTGTTTCCTTGAAGTGGGACACTAAGCTTAACTTTAAAGCATGAATACTTTGCAAACACTATAATCATCCATATTCCATCAGACTGATCGCAAGGTTGCACTCATACCGGGCTTGTCCAATTTAAAACGGTTCATTATTTAACACGACATCAATTCTTATCCGAAATCAACACCAGAGCTGGAGTCAACCACTCATTCGTTGGTCACCAACTACCCCTCTATGACCACCATCTCACGTTACGTACACGCTCCCAAAGAATAAACATTCTCAACCATGACATTATGCATCACAGGTCTTACCACCGCTAAGATTTTCCCAACTTCGTCGAATCACAGTCTAATTCACTGCTGCATTCCAATGTATACCGAGGACTACTTCTTCAACCCAAACACATGTTGCCAAACTCGGACATTGTTCACATGGATTACATGCATTATCCCCAAAATTGCCCATGCCCTTACAACCAACTAACCCCCACAAACTTAAAATCATATCACTAATTGCACGGCATCACTCTAGTCCTTCAACTAGTGAAATTAACACTGCCACTTGAACTCTGTGAGTCACTAGGATTAAGCACACCTCATGAATCAAATACTTCACCGGTAATCACCTACTTATACAAACCGAATCACCTCCCTCATCATGATGCCATACAGATACCAATCGATTTCTCAAGTCTACAATGCCCCAAACTAGACAATTAGTAACCTTCCGCCTTTACATTCTCCACTCATTGACACTATCATTTGTTCCTTCCCTTCAAACGGTTGAACCACTCTTCCCCCTTTAAGAACCCTGAGAAATCCAAAGTCCTAAACAGAACACAAATCTAGACTCACAAGAGCCTATCCAAAATCCACCACGTGAATATCCCAGCTGCAAGGTTTCAACAAAACTCCCACTCTGCTAAGAACTAGAGATGCAACTATACCCATATAATCAAGAACAAGCTGCACACAATGGTTAACGATTCTCAGTTAGTCATTGTAGAAAAGGATTCTCTGTTACGACACTAACTCACTTGTCAACAAGAACAAACATTCCTGATCTACCAATCCAATCTCAAAGGGATCACAACTCTATACACTTACATTCACCTAGAAAACCCCTGAGGAACACAATTTTCCAATCACCCGATTCCGGTAGTACACATTCCCTAGGTACAAACTCACGATTCACAATGTAAACACCAATCCATTGAGACTCCCAGTACTTATCAACACTTGACCTCCAAAGAACCCTGTAAATTTCACCTTGAGGTCATATCGACCACAGTTTCACAACTACTGTCGACCATAATCATGATACCCAGATCATCCATTATATCAAGCTTCTTGACTCCCGGACCTCATTCGCACACACGAACATCATCAACCCTTATTCCTCGTACAACACATCCAACATCCCAGAGAACAACAAGCTTGTCACCAGTGATCTACGAAGACAGTGCCACATTCCCATCGCGCCAAAACCCCACTTCAAAAGGTTGCACTTTACTAACCTAACTTTCATTAGGTAAATCACAACCACATCACGGTCTCGAGACCACTATCCAAGCAACTCATATAGAAAGCACACAGTATCAAACAAAGGAAATCCAATCCAATCCTAAGACCTTTCATTCAAAGTTACTAATAACTTCCACTACCATGCATACGTCTCCCGTACTTTCGCCTCCTAAGCACGCATCTATTACAGACATCTTAACCCGTGGTTTCTCACCAATCACCCTAGGCCACTAAAACCACACGGTATACTGCTGAACATTATTACTCCACACTTCGTTCTCATGGGAAAACAACATACCCTCCTCTAAACCTAAGGCCAAACATAAACAATTTTCAGACATATTATACTCAAAATGCATCGTCTTAGCACTAAGCCAACCAGACTATCGAGCTCGTCTACAGTCCTTTCAAACCTCATGCACCTAGCACGATTTTCAAACACGATTTCCTAATCATGAGGATGAGGACAAAATCATAAATTTGCATTCTCGTAGGAATCCCATAGAACTGATGCTAAAAAATCTCACCACGTAAACAACTCAACCACTGAACTCCCTTAGGGATCTCACTCAATGAGAGTTAAAGCTATCGATACTTCGTACAAATCTAATGACATTTTAAGAAACATCACCCAAAACGCTTGGGTTCACAGGGTAAAGCAAACGGGCTCTTCAAGGAACCACGGGCAAACAAACCCACACTCTTATGATCCCAACGTTTCATTCCCACCTAAGAAGGACAATCGCACTGGTCAATCAACCATAAAACATCCCTCCTGCTAGAAAAATCATGGGTCACCTCTAGGCTCTCGCTCCACATCACTAACTCCTAAGGCCACCATTACATACTCGATTTGAAAGAAAGTTAACCACTAGTCTTTGTAAAGACATCTGACATCATCATACTAACATTGTCGGTCATTATTCACAATGAGTGAGTCACCCGTCACACCAGATCCTTACACTTAGATCTTTTCACAAGCATATTAACATCGTTCCTTCCTTTATATCCCAACAATGCATCGCATGCGTCTATAAGATCCTTACCGGTTAATCATCAAGGCATAACACCACACATACTAGCATCACTTCGGGACATCCCTTCACAGGGTCATATCACATCCACTCGATTCCCGACAGATAGGTAACAACCAAACGGGTAGGCAAAAATCATGCCACAGTATCAAGCTGCAGCTCCAGTACACTCACCAAAAAACACAGAACACTCAATCGAGAACACCTAATTCTTATGTCACTACACGAGTACCACTGGCACACAGCTATCCGAACATGAAAGTAACTACAAGCAACACGAGCAAAACGAATCATGCCTACCAACTCTAAATCAACCGGCACCATCCTATCACTCGTCCCTAAAGGGAGAATAACATCACCATCTCTAGACCTTACGCCGTGTCACATACTACCAACACCATCCCTCGTGGGACCTCTTCATACCAACACGTCATCGTAAGACGACCAAGTCAACTGTACTAACAACATTCATCCCTGGCCCTACCAACCTCACACACTCACACTTATCAAACATCCCATACTACACATAGCCTCCCAATATGAGGACAACAAATCAAGCCACAAACCTCTATTTTGTGAAACCTACCAGTTACCCTCAAACCATCGCTCATCAAATTATAACCACTTCCGACGTACGTCTCATCATACGTACATGCACATTACTTAACAACCAATCCGTCGGTAACATCTTTAATCCACATACTCATTCGTCATACACTTTTGTCTTCTAATAAGAAACACGACTCAGTACCACGCCACGAGAAAAATACAAGGGTCAGCAATTTGACTTTCAAAATCACAAGATACCACTGTGGCTTCCAACGACACTTCTCAGGGTAAGGGACATCCCCAAACACTGTTTAAGCTCAAACTTTCTAACATATCTTTGGCCGGAGATTATTACGCCCCCGTCCACAATGTTTCCGTCCATACCCAATCTCGGGGCACATGGCTCATGACATAGCACAGCTCGTGACATACGTAATCCTCAACGTACCTCAAGCCGCACCTCATATCCAACCACAAAAAATAACCTCCAAGAGGTTTCAAACACTACCATACTTGTTCGTCAAACTACTGGCAGCGCAACACACAACAAGAAACTAACTACGGTCACCCTTGACTCACATGGGTACAACACGCTCCAAGCAATCAATGCTCATCTCTCAAGCTTACACCCACCATAATTACTAACCACCGGATCACACTTCCAAGACCCACATCGCCATCCTGATCACAACTCATCCTAGCCCCACGGGCATAACTTTTACAACAACGATATCAAAACACCTAACTAGGTCAACTCAACTTAACCTTCTAAAGCCAAGTTACACACTACTCACCACCTAATCATATCACATCAACACACACTCACATACCGAGGGAAAGCCTCAAAGCAACGTGATAATTCAGGCAACTAATTCAAATTTCTCATAGAAAGTACGTTGGTCAAATACTTTTCTATTTTGAATCCCAAAGTAGTTGATCGGATGCCATATGGCAAGCCACATCACCCTAAGACTCGACCTCTATGCTCATATAAACACATAACATGCGCAAAACAATTCAACCGCAAACCCATGCAAGCACACAATGCATGCCATGTAGTGGTGCATAATCTCATCAAACAATTCTCATATAAGGGTCATCCTTACTTTCCATGGCTCCTAGGTATTCGAATCTAGAGCTCTGATACCATTTGTCACGCCCCAAACCCTAGGGACCCGTCAACCAAACCCAAGTCGTCCCTCCTAAAGGTTGCCAATTAACACTTTCGTTTTATTTTAGGTTTGAATTCAAAACACATTTGGAAATAATGGTTTTCTTTGAGCAACTTACTCTTACTTCATAGATGCATAACAAATTTTAAATAATGCTTCGAGTCTCAAAGTTCATTTACAAAAGAAAAGAACAACATTATACTTGTCAGAGTTATCCAAATACAGAATCAAGATTAATTACATTAAATCCCTTAACTTTATGTATACACATGGCATAAAGCAAAAAAAACACTAGACCCATCTTCTAACCCGTCCCAAAAATGCATCCATAATCTCGATATCACCCTTGGTCCTTGAAACCTAAAAAGGTCTGGTAAACACACGTGAGCCGAAGCTCGTAGGATAAAGATTAACTCAAATGTAATACATGATTTGTGAGGTGTGATGGGTGCATCCGAAGTAAATATGCAAGTTTCACTATTAAGTAGTTGTTCACGCGCATACACCCATGCATACTGATATCTTCCCATTTATTCATTTATTCCATTACTCACATTCAGTGAAACCATTTCAATCATTCCTTTCTTGCACATCATTCAAATTTTTATCTCATTATCCGGTTTATTACAAAAATCGTATCACATTTTCATTATCGCATTTTCATTATCTGGTTTATCGCAAAAATCGTATCAAATTTAATGAACCGGTGCCGGGTGCAGCTTATAGAAACCCCTTCCTATTAATTTCCAATAGGCTACACGAAACCATTGGGTAATAGATAGCTCTATAACTCTCCATGACACATCATCACATTTCGAGGGCTAACCCGTGGGCATGTGATCACTATCTTGCGCAAGTTTTCGGTCTTTCACCGCGGAGTCTCAAGCCCAACTTAATCAACATCAATCCATACAATTCATTATTTGTTCAATACTTTCATTTTCACAAAATTTGGGAGTCCAACCCCACAACCAGTTCCTCTTCCAATCCTTTTCACAAATTATCGCTTCAATTCCAATTTCAACTTTTCCATTTCGTTGTCAAGTCACATTTAGTTTTAGTATTTAATTTCTCCTTTCAAATAAAATACATCATAAACTCAAATACACAACTTTTCATTAATTATATTTCACATTTCTTTCATTGATTTCATAAAGCACTACAACACAAAATGAATTCATTTGAGATCATACCATTCGAATAAAAGTGGAATACACTCATATATATATATATATATAAACCCATGTTTCTCTTCTAAAAGTGTTAGATTTTAAATAATAACCAAGTAATATTACAACCCTCAACTACCCATTCTTGTTGTTTCAAAACCAATGTTTTTGTAGGAAACCCACTTTCATTGTAAACCCAACCAACCGGCACAACACATGCATCCCAACCCAAGTATATTAATATCGGTGTATTCATAGCCCAAGGGACAAGAAATTTAATAAAAATGTCCAATAATGATGAAAATAACCTTTTTCAAAATATTCAGCCAAAAACAGCTGAAAAATGGTTAAGAAAATTTGATATACCCTCACTATTTTAATCATAACTTTTTCTATAAAAAGAACTTTATAGTGAGAGTAGTCTCATTGGAAAGAAGACTTTTAGGGCTTCAATTTGAGTATAAAAATAACCCAATTCGAATTTTGGATGAGAGAGATATAATTAAAAGAAGTTGGCCATGCGCAGCTAGTTCGCTCAAGCGGACAGATGGGCGCTCGAGCGCCTAAGCTCTCATCCACAAGACTGCTCGAGCGCTATTGCCCAAGAAAAACCTAGAACTTACCCTGTTTTGAGCTCCCAACCCCCAAAATACATAAACACTCATAAATCTTCTTCAAACCCTTATATCCATCCCAAAAACATTGAATTTTAACCTCATAAATTCTTTGTACACAACAAATCTTCAAAACCATGGTTAATCCCCTCTCAAAAACTCCTATTTTCATGAAACCCAACTCAACTCAACACACACACAAACCTATCAATCTTTCAATCGTGCATGAAATCGACTAGATTTTACTCACGTAAACAAAATAACAACTCAAATCAACGCAAAACATATAAGATAATATAAATCCTACCTTAGATTGCCCAAAAGATTAGAATTCTTTCTGAACTCCCCACCTAGGGTTTGGATGTTGAGAGATCTTGCCTCTTTAGTGCTTTACCTTCCATTTCTTTGCTTCAAAACTTGATTTCTACCCTTGCTTGCTCCTAATCTAGCTTCAATCTTCAACTTGAGGAATGGAGGGTTAGGGATTTCATGAGGAACATGGCTTTCTCTCTCTACAGATGGAGAGGAGAAGAGGAGAAGAAGGGTAGAATGGGTGAAATAAAATGAGGTAGTTCTCACGTGGGCTTATATATATATATATAATTTCCAAATTTTCTCCAACCTTCGAGATTATTCCAAACATTTCCTGATAGTCCGCTCAACCGGACAGACCACCGCTCGAGCGGTGACCCCTGAAGGTGAATTTAGCAAAATTTCCCTTAAAATTCAACTCTAACCTCCAGCTTTGCTCACATTTTCATACTTAAATCTATCCATTAACACAACCATAACAATATCATTCGTCACCGTGTATCTCAATTTCATTTTCACATATTATTAATGCAACCATTAACGAGCAAAATTTTAAGGCACCCATGCCCAAACTTAATTCAGTCTCTTCTCTTAACCAAAAACATAAAAGAACAAAATAAACAGGTGCCGGGCCCTTACAATTCCACACACGAATCCAACCAAGCATGTTTCCTCTCGTCAACACCCAACACACAGGATTATCATTAACAATTTCTCAATCTCACATTTTTCATATATTCAGGTTAAATTAGCTCACGACCCCAATAAGCATCTCATGGTTCTTACATTTCATAAGGATTCGCATGATTTGTTCAAGAATCACAACCCACCATTTCATGATTTTTACATTTTTTTAAAAATTCATGGAATTTATATACAACCAAGTTAAGTCAAAAACCACCAATTGTCAAGGTTTAATCCCAAACCAAACCCTAACTTTCTAATTCACAAATCAAAGGTTCCCCAACGGTACAAACATGATAAATTTAACACAAATTATCCATAAACTTATGATTCAACATGCTTTAACATCAAACCCTAATCTAGGGTTCCAAAAACATAGATTTTTCATGCTTTTATGTAAATCTAACGAAAATACAACTCATATAAATGTAATAATCAACAATAGTCATAGATCCTACCTCGTAGATGATTAAACCACAAAGCTCAGGGCTCTAGCAAGCTCCAACATCACGAATCACCAACCAAACGGTGTCAATGGAGCTTCCATCGCGTAGCTCCAACTTCCAACGGCGTAACATCAAAAGGAGAGTAAGAGGGATCCACCACTGGAGCTTTAATGGAGCTCAAGAGAGCTCCCAAGATGTTTTTAGGGTTAGGGTTTGTGTTAGAGAGGGAGAGCATAAGAGGGAAATGAATAAAAGAAGCTCCACCCGTGACTTTTTAAAGCCTCCACTGACAGTCTGCTCGAGCGAACTCGTGACCGTTTGAGCGGTCACCGCTGAGCGCGAACCCAAAGAAAAGAATCATAAAAAGTTTCGAATTTTTATCCAAACACCTCAAAACTCATCGAGATAACTCATAACAATTGTTCCCATGCATTACTAAGCTCACAACTATCATCAACAATCATTACCATGATCAAATTTTAATTTTTTTCTCAAAGTAAAATGCTTTGCCACTTTCCACCGATTGTCTCAAGACAAGCTTTAATTAATCTTCAAATTAAAAAGGGACTGGGTCCCTACAACCTCCCTCTCTTAGAAAATTTCATCCCCAAAATTCATTACCAGATCTGGAGTCAACCGCCTCCCATCAAACACCACAATCCACAAACAAGACTTCGCAGAGTCGTCCAACTATAGAGACGTTAACGCATTTCCACCCAAGAATGATCCATCACAATATAAACATGTTTTCGAGAGACAAACATTCACACCGACTGCTTTCGTGAACAAGGTCTTAGTAACATTAAGGTCATCCAAAGGTTATCGGACCAGGGCTCAAATCACACTACCGAGGCACCGAGACATCACTCACACTAAATGTGACTAACTCAAGCGATCAATCGCATAGCATGAAACTAGTCTACAACCAAAACTACTTTCAAACACTCTCCACTCTTTGTTCGTGAGGACTAAGATTCTCACTTGAATTGTCGCAAACTAGTTTATCCCTGTCTCAAAACGCATATTGTGGGCTACTTACGTAAGCCAAAATGCACATAGCCAGACTTTGACATCGCTCACGAGGATTCAGACACTTCATGCCCAACATCTTGTTTAAGCCTTCACGATTAATCAATGATTACAGAACATCTAAATCGCATCATCACTCTATGTACGTTGGTAACGCTACCACTAAAGCTGAATGAATGCTCATTCCTGAGTAGAGCCAACAAACATCTGGTTCCATAGGAAGGAACTCACTCACACCATAGAAAACTCTAAAGAACACATTTTCTTCTCATGACTTGCAAACATTCAATCTAAGTCTTCACTCTCTACCGATCCTCTACCAGCTTCTCAACCCACACATCCATAATCCTCATTTTGCGAAATCTCTAGGTGCCACATTACCGTCAAGACGAAGATCCCACACAATCGATATTACCACTCTTGTGTTATAACCAATAAGGTTAATACTGCTACGTGAGCTTAATGTGCCACTTGGGCTACCCACGTCACACAGACTAAACAAATACCCAGTTCGCATGGTCAATAGTGCCACCCCAAGTAAACATCCCATAGCTATACACTTTTCTTCACGAATCTAAATCACATTACTCGTTACAGTATCCACACATATGCAGTCCCATGTTTTACAATCAATCCTCTGACTTTCAATTGATTATTCAACCTCAAATTAATCAAAATCAACCTCATTCGGCATTGACTCACCCTCGCAAGACATACACCAGTCCTTCATATTCACAACATCACACACTTAATCGAGTATTAAACTCTAAATAGTCCTCAACTACTCAGTTTGTCAACACATGCACATCACCCGCGTCTCTCCTTTACATCCGTACCACACGTATGCCCATTCTCCATTTGGATGATAACACCACAAAATTATGAAATTTCTCTCCAACACTACTAAACCAAGATCTGTCTCTTGTACTTAACGTACAACCCATCAAGGCACTCAATCCACCCAAGACTAAGTATAAGGAACCACAGCACTCGATCTACATGCCCTTACCTGGCCCTTCCAATACTTGCACAAATATTTAATCCTTTGACGTACTCATACCGATCTACCACATGACACCATTGAAACTAACGGGATCACAACCTCTCTCCACTTCTCATAAATAGGATTTAGGTACCCTAACGAGAGAACTCCTTCTCTGTACAAGCAAGGCTTTCACGTTCCAATCAAGACAAATGGGTCGGCTCTAAAAGGCCACATCGACATAAGATTTTCAAAAACAAACTCCTTATGATTCACGTCTAAGCCACACTCTCTTAATAGGTTTTGGCTCGCTTGCACTCAACTTGCATCCTTATTACAAGCGGTAATCGAACCCCAACTCCAAGAGAACTAAATAGTTCAGTACACCAAATAAAACGCAAATCGATATTCATAAAGGATTATCAGGAACTCATAGTGTGAACAACTCGGTCACAGAAACCTTCGTAAGGATCTTACTCGAACAAGAGCTGCAGGTATGAACATTCTTATACTAACTAGAACATGCATTATATAACTATCAAACAACCTTTAATTAATCTTCATAGACGTAGGTCATATTCCTCAATACTAACCCCTCCTTTAGAAAAGGAATAGACGTCCCAGGCTTACCAATCTGATTCCTCAAGGGACATAATTCGAACGCTCATACTCCTAGGGTAAAGCAAACAAATCTTCACCAAGAAGCTACGAGGAACCAGTCTTACATTCACATGATCCCGGGGTACAATTCACAAGACACAACTAAAAGGACCACATAAGGGTACAAAAGTCATGTAAACCACCAAATCAAGAGACAATCAAAGGGTCTCGGCATTCACATCCAACAAGGATAAGACAACTCAAACACGATAACCATGTAAAAGGTAGCTCTCTCTTCAGAGAAATTAAAAGGGTCAACCATCGATTCCCATTCAACACCACCATATCCTAAGGTAACCAGCAAATGCTCGGTTCAGGATAACACTATCCACCAGTCCTCAGAATGACATTTGAATATCATAGTACAATTGTTATTGATCTCGATCAC
>JAULJZ010076329.1:0-12861 GCA_032270985.1 Heliamphora pulchella | reverse complement strand
GAAATGGGGGAAGGGGAGGGTAATTTACCCTATATTTTTTATTTCATAAATTGTACATAAAATTACGTATAATATGAGATTTTTAGTTCATATTTAATTATCATAATATATAGTACAAAACTCAACTACAATAATGCTAAGATAACTAAATTAATTTATGAATAATTAATTTAATTACAAATAATTTAGAATTTACCAATGGGCTCAGTTCAATCCCTCGAAACAAACGTAAAAATGCTAGTCTCTAAAGAAACATTCATAGTTTTTAGTAGAGCTAAAACTAATTGTTCATAAATTGTACTTGAAAAAAAAGTGATTTTAAATTGTAATAAATGTAGTGAATATTTAAAAGAATTTATCATAGATTATGAATTTTAAAATTTAAATTATCTTAATTGATAGAATAATTTTTCAATAGCTAAAAGTAAATTAGCAAATTACCATAAACCTGCTGCTTTTTCAAAGCTAAAATCTAAAAGTTAGCTACGAGCAAAACATTGCCAAACACCTTTAATTTCTAGTCTCGTGGGCTTATATATTTTTGGCTTATTCAATCACCCTCTAATCCCGAATAACAAATAATTTCTTACATGCATATATTTACGGGTGCATATATTTACGGGTGTTTGTCCTTACTTCTCAGGCCAGTCTTTAACTTCTTGGTACTTATTGTGGTAATAAATTATAATTTTTTTCTATTTTAACTTCAATTTAACATATTTATCAAATATTTACAATTTTTACTACAAACAAAAATTTATAAACTATTAATTTCAGTAATACCAAACACCCACATAGTTCAAATGTGCCTCGAAAGCACTTGACATTAATGTGGTAGACCCAAATCTTCATTTTTTTTCTTGTTCCGTGTCTCATCAATGGCTACCACACAAATCACAATGTCCCTTTCAATTGTACGTGGTATAGCTATAAGGTTTCCAGCTATATATGAATTAGAGAGAGGGAAAAAAGGAAGAAACTTTACAACTTACGAATAAGATCTGTGTCATTCTTCTCATGTGTGGGCATGGCGATTTTGGACCGTGAATTGGATCTCAAAGATGAGGCTTTTACAGGGTTTGTTTTTCTTTCTTCAATTCACAACCATATATCTCTTCATTCACGGGGTTCTTGAGTGAAAGTGGTGATAAGAGGCCTCAATTTCTTGAAAAGGGTTTGCACGGTGGTTTTGAATCTTATGTGTTTCTATTTTCTTTTTCTTTTTTAGCTTTTTTTAATTTGTACACTGCAAAATCTCGAATACAATTTTAAATTCACCGTTACAACAAATGATTTTTTTAATAACATAAATATTTGAATTAATTGGTCTGAAACTTTAATGTTTTGTTTTTTAATTTATGATGGAGTAAAATGATGTGGTACGTTTGATTCTTTGAGTTTAAGAGAAGGAAAAAAATAAAAAAAAAGAGACAAGAATTTTTAAAGTTAGCCTACAAATACAATTTTTAAAAGTTCTATTAGATTGTGTAGAGAATGAATCAAGAGGTAGAGATGTAGGGAGAGATAGAAAAATACTCAAAACCCCTAGAGCAGGGAAAACTGAATTAGTTTCAAGATTTGAGTTTTGAGTATTGGTTTTTTGGTGCATTTAGTGTCATGTTTATAATCTCCACGGGTCTATTAGATTACTTTTTGTATCTATAGACGTAAGCAAATTATGTTAAACTACATAAATTTTTATGTAATTTTTTATTTTAGTGTGTGTATGATTGTGCATAATTGTGCTAAGTGACGCATCCATAAATTCAACGCAATAGGGCCACAATTTGAAGGCCAATGAGAACTTTTTTCTACAAAAGCACTCACTTTTTAATTACGTCCGGCCATTATAAGCATTTATCCATAGTTTACAAGTACCTAATGGGTCTCATAATTCTACTTAGTAGCTCTAGAAAAAGAGAAGTATATTCTTTTCCTATATATTTAAATGAGAAAGTGTAATTTTGTGGGGCACAAATAAAAAATAAAAGAAAAATACAAAAATATAAAACTACTAGAAATATTTTTATATTTTTTTGTATGAACACAAATACAGTAGTTCGAAAAAATTCAAAATATAAAAAATATTTAAAATATTTATACATTTTCAATGGGCCTGTACCCCATGTACCCCAAAATGTATCCACCACTAGTTGTGTTTCTGGTTGCGTTGGTCAATAATTGATTAAATTTTAACAAATTTATTTTTTTAGGTTTGGTTACGATTTGGAATGACCAGTCGAGTTTTCCAGTACCACTCGGAATGAACGAAATCGACCATTATTTTTGGTGGAGCAAAATTACCATGTTACGATGCTAGTTTTTGTCTAAAATTATACCTACCAGACAGTAAACATGAAAAATTAGGATATGCAAAGACGAAGAAATTACATGTCTACTTCTCTATATATACTAATATACACTAGCTAGCTAGAATGTGGCTTAGATACATGACATTTTTTAGCTTTTAAACTGATTTTCATAATAGATTGTCTTTCTCCCAATTCTTCTGCAACTCCAAAAGAAATCTTCACGTATTGTAATATATTTTCTTTTGGGTAATTATTTTTTTAATGGCGAGTAACTTTTAGCGGAAAAAAATGGAATCTCTATGCACGTTTCGTCCCAACAAAATTTTTGGGATTCTAATAAGAGAGGAATAATTAATCGGATATAACTATATATACAATTCAATTTGACCACGTCGCATAGGAGAGAATTAAAAATTATACTATCATATCTTATGTTTGGGGAAAATTCTTTGGACACATTTATCCAGTCCAATAGACCGTTTGAAGTAACAAATATAACAACTAAATTAAATTTCTCAAATTACCTTTATTTTTATCCAACCAAATAGTTATTTAAGAATATTTTAAAGTCTTATCTGATGAGTAACATTTTTTTATAGTACCTTTAATTTGATATAATTTATAAGGCATTCACTATATAATGATGACGGGGTTAGATTCCACATTAGTATCACTTCATTCATCATATATAAGTTATATTTACACAATACAAAATAAAATAATATTTTAAACACTGTATAAAGGTGAATATATGGGCCCATCTATTATTTTATACAATTTTGTCTCCCTTCATGGAAACCCCAAATATACTGAAGAAGACATAGCAAAATCAATACGCATAAGAAGCACAGTTATCTTATACAAGTGGTCTCAAGATATTGAGAAATATTGAACCTAAAACCTCTACATTTTTAAGTGTGATCTCTTATTAACTCATGTGTCCATAGGAATTTCGAGATAATTCTTAATCCGTCACCGCCATATGGAGCCTTAGTTATGGCAATTCACGTCTCCGTCTCCGTCTCCGCTTTTATTGGGGTTGGAATAGGAAACAAAAAAAAACGAAGAAGCCTCCTATTTTATTGGGATTGGAGATAACATAATAAAATAGAAAGAATATAAAATATAAAAAAATTCAAAGAAGCCTCCTATTTTATTTAACTCTTCACATTAATCAAGAGTAGAATAAGATAAAAGAATGCAAGAAATAAAGACTATCTTTGTACAATTTATTAATAAGGAGAAAAATTATGGTTCGAAAATACATAGTGAGAGTTTTTTGAAGGTTAGTTTTCAGTTTTTAATTTATAGCTCAATAAAAAGTAAAAAAATATTTAAATAAGTGTATTTATAACTTTTTATTTTGTAAAATATAATTCTAAATTAACAATTATAAAATTTATTATTTCATGTTCTAAGTTAATTATTTTAAGCAAGACTAGTAATTTCCACTTAAAATGTAATTATATTTTTTTAATTATAATAATATAAATTTATAAATTCAATAACAGCAAAGACTATAATGGTGTATAGAGATGGATTTAAGAAAGTGGTGTGGTGGTGGGTCTGAAAAGATTCAGTCCAGCGCCCAACTCTAACTCTGCCGTGAAGTCAACGCCCAACAGAACATTTGTTTGGTTCTGGTTTTTTGGGGGCCTTTTAATAATTGGCTGCAGCCTGCATTGCATGGGTGTATGTGTGCCTACAAATCCGGATCTAACAGCATGTCTGTCTTTTTGTGCACTTCCACTCACTGAGTCATCATGCTCATGCATCCATGTTTGTATGTATGTATGTGACCATTGGAATGAAAGTTTAGGCCCGGCCCTAGTTTGGGATAATTTCTCCACATTTGATTGATTTTTATTTTTAAAAAAAATATATATATATATATATATATAGATTAAAAAATAATATTTAAATTTATCTCGATGAAATAAATCAAAAAAATAAAAAATAATACTTGTTATTGACTCGATCGAGAGAGTGAGATATCTAGAGAAAGATACATACTTCATGAAAATTATTCATAGATGTTTGCGGATGAAAGAGGATTTACACAAGTTTTCTTCCTCTGCCCTATTTTTTACAAAGTTTTCAAAGATTCCATATGCAGAGATTTCAGTTGTTTGTTATATTTTATGTATGGGTTTCACTTGTTTATATTTATATACCCATAAGCTATTCCCAATCGTATATTGACTATTCTATCTTTGATCCCCACAACACAACTTCTCTTTTTTTAATGACACAACAATTACAAAAGAAAAATATTTTGTACACAGACAATTAAATTCAGAAATTACATAAAGTTAATCTCGACCATCCATTTATATTGAAATTGATAATTATTGTAAATTCCAGTGCAATAAATG
This sequence comes from Heliamphora pulchella, assembly GCA_032270985.1. Taxonomy (NCBI): domain Eukaryota; kingdom Viridiplantae; phylum Streptophyta; class Magnoliopsida; order Ericales; family Sarraceniaceae; genus Heliamphora; species Heliamphora pulchella. The sequence continues at coordinate 8,174 of JAULJZ010076329.1, read as the reverse complement.
ATAAGTGTTCAATTTCTATAATTGGTGTATAGTTAATTATTTGTGTACATAGTATTACTGATTACAAAATGAAACCAAATATCGGTATTCGCTCACACAATGATCAAATTCTCGGACTTGAAAGAAACAAAAACAAGAACTAAGTGAGATGAACAAGAAGGATATGTATATGGAATTGGTAAAAGAGGCATATAATTGAATTATATACATAAACATATTATATTTAAGAAATATGCTAATTAATCACTGTCTAATGGGTGATGAATAATCGATAAAAAAAAATATATAGATATAAGAATACTAAAATGACCATCTTATTTTACGAAATCTTATTTACCTTGTCATGTCATTATTTTATTAATTTACCGTTACCTACCACTCAAGTTTATGTACAATATACCATGTGGGAATTACTTGGTAGATAGGATTATTATTGATATAAATATCTGTACAAAATATATTAAGATATGTAAAAATAATAAATTATACTTTTTAAAAGTGCATTAATATTAAAAAATTATATCTATTATCTTATTATCTACCACCATTAAGCGGGACTACCATGACCCTAAATCCAATCTCTATGTTACAAGACAAGTGAAGCATAAAGGCATTTTGAATATGCCAAAAGCTTATGAATACAGATTTTATCTTATGTTTTTCTTATGCACATAAAGCTATAGGCCCTTATCTTGCATTTGATCTAGCTTTTTTATATATATTTTTTATTTTTAGTAAATTTTTTTAGTATTAGTCCAAATGTGTTTCTTTTAAATTTCCCACTTCATGAGGTTTTTTTTGTTGTCAGGTAACTTTTTTCAATTTTAGCCTGAATGGGGATATTTTTGAAATTTCCTCCTCATGAGAAACTAAAAAAAAGTAAGAAAATTCAACCAAAAAATTGGAAAAAAATAAAAAACAAAGGTAAAAAAAACTAAAAAAACCAAAGTTTTTTAGGTAAAACTAAAGCTTATTATTGTAGAGCCCACAACGTGTAATGAAATATGAGTTAAAAAGCAATGAGAAGTCCCAGCAAACCTTGGGCTGGGTTTGAACCCACTAGAACTGACACTAGGCTGGTGATTTGGGCTTTTAGGCCCACTATAAAATAAACTGAATAAATGCATATATCCAGGAGCGGATGAATCCTTCTACAAATATTATATACAAGAACCCTATTTAAAACCCGTAAATACAATCAAGCCCAACTCCAAGTAGATAGTAATATAGTTGAATAATTAATAATTTTTTATTATTAAAAAAATAAATAAATAATTTCAATTATACTACATAAATAAGCATGTAAAGCAAACCTGTAAAGTAGGTATAATTATCATTTTCTTTTCTAATTCCTTTCAATAAAGTAGGCTTAAATATTTTTTTAGTTTATTTATTGGTATGATTCCAAAGTAATAAACAGGAAAAAAAATTTATTTTGATCTCAAATGATAAAACTAATTTTACCAAAAGATTATTAAAATCTTGCGTACGTTTGTTTAGCACAGTAAAGTCATGGGAGAAATCCTATAAAAAAAATAAGAGATTTGGTGAAAGGTTTTATTTTTAGGACCTGTTTAAGAATAAGTCTTCTTTAATTTTATTTATTCCATAGGATCAAATTCTTGGAATTTATTGGTATCTTGGACATTTTTTTTACCATAATTAAAGTGTATTTATTTCCTATTTTTATTATATTTCTTCTTTTTTACTCTCTCTCTTATTGTACTATTTTCTATTTTCTATTTGGTAACGTCCTTTTGTTAATTTTCAAAAAAAAAAATACAAATAAAATATTTTTAAGATTTGCCATGTGGCACTCTAAAACCTTTCCTGATGAAGGGATGAATCAAGGGAAATTCTACATTGTCATAGTTAATAGAATCAAAAAATTAGTCAACATACCACAATTTATGGGATTTGAATCAAGAAAAATTTTGTATTGCCATAGTTAATAGGGTCTATTTAAAGGGAATGACACCGTATAACTCAATTCACAATATATCATAGATTTTTGTATATTCTCACCGAGAAAGCAATAGCACTAATGGCTTTCACCGAGCTTCAATTGATTTCTCTTCTCATTCTCTCCCTACTTTTTATTGCTCAATCCACTAGTAACATCTCTCTCTCACACACATTTTTAAATTGCTCAATTCACTAGTAACATATCTCTATCTCTCATATTTATCTCTCATTTATGAATTTTAGTACTCTCAATTGTAACTTTTTTTACTTTGATAAATAATTATTTTTCTTGGCCTTGTTTGGTTGATGTTAAAGTTGAAATTTAGCATTTTTATTTGGAATTTATTTGGATTGGTTTTTGAAAAAAAAAAAAAGAAAGAATAGTATAGCTATAATCCAAGTAAGTGGTTGGAGTAATAAAACAATTATTTCATTTCTCTTTTTTGCAAATCACCCAATTCAAACGAGCTCTTAAAATCACATTTTTGAATCTATCTAAAGTGGAGAAATTTAAAGAGAAAAAAGTTTCTTAAATGCTCCATGTTTTATAATGACAATATTAACCCTTTAAAAACTAATGTATTAAATACGTACTATTACTTTAAAATATGGGTAATTTAGTAAAGTTGTGTAAGATTACACTAACTTTTTTTTCTTTTTTTCTTTTTTTTTATGTAAAGTAACCAAACAAGTTAAAGAAAGTGATAACTATCTTTTCTCTCTTACGTATCCCATCAAAATAGAGAGAAAATACGATCATTTCTCTTTTCTTCTTTTTTTTTTATTGCTTAAGTTGTTTTTTCCATTTCATTCATAAGTTTCCAAATAGGCTGTTAAAGTCATATAAAAATAACTATAAAATTATTTTTTTTTTCTCAGTATACAGTTGCTTAAAAGTCACTTTTTAAAAAGTAATTATTTTTTTCTCATTTGGTGTAAAGACAAAAACAAAATGTCTAGCTTTAAACCTTGTTACCAAATGAAACCTATATGTTCCTAATATATTAAAACCCATTAAATATATTTTAAAACTCACCTTTCTTGAAATTATCACATAATTTAACAACTTTTTATATAGATAGTGGACTTTTGCCCCTATTCTCTTATTTTGTGCGCTGTTAATTTCAAGGTAGTGATTTTCACATTCCACTTTTATCCAAAAGTGGATTCTAATTTTTTTTCTTATCTGTAAAAATTATTAAAATATCCTTTATAATAATATATATTTTTTTGTAATTTTTTTTTAAACTGCTAAAACTCACACACCCATTATACCTACACCTTGCTCCTAGTAAGGCTTGAACTCCCAACCTTTCATTTAGAGGCAAACACTTATACTATTGGGCCAAATGCCACTTGGTTTAAATATTTATAGATTGATAATTGATTATCCATTTATCATATTTATATATTTTTATGGTTTAAATATATGTTTATTTTATATTTATTAATTACCACATTTTTTCAGGAACCATTGAAGATGAAAGCAGTTATTGCAAGTTCATCGGAACATGCCGAACCAATGCGGATTGTGCCCGCCCATGCCAGAGTCTAGGATTGGTTTCGACCGCCGGTCGCTGTGTTCCTAAGGATCTCGGTGGAACCCAATGTTGTTGCGTCAATTCTACTCCAGTCAAGGCTTAATTAGCAAAATATATATATATATATATATATGAACAATAAAGATTAGAGCCTTTTGCTAGTTAATCTTGTTTTCTTTAATAAGATTAGATCCTCTTTGTTTCTTATTCCTTCGTTGTTACTAAAAAATATATATGAATAATAAAGATTAGAGCCTTTTGCTAGTGATGATGTCCTTACTTTATATCTTATTGGAGTGAATCTTTCATAATTTAGTAATTAATCACTAAAAAAAGTTACGCTACCAGTATTTATGAATGTTGACTTCGTAATATATTACCATTTCGAGACAATTAGTCATAAGATTAATGCTATAATAATTTGCTTAATCAATAACATTTAAAAAATAAAAAATATTCTTCAAAAATCAAAATAAACAATTTAAAGATAATTTTGTATCTTTTATTATTACAAAACACATAAAATATTAGAGATGATAATTTATCTTGCACTTATCCCGACTCGCTAATTATTTCTTGTCCTTAACATAAGAATAGTTTTGGTTCAATTTTTAATATTTTCTTTCTCTATTTTTTCTAAAAAAACATTATTGACTTTCGCATAACATATATAATCGCGCTCTTATTAGTATTATTCATTTTAAATACCATCTCTTGTTATGACTCTTACTTTTATTAATTTTTTAAGTTTTTTTATCTAACTTTACTCCAATAAGATACAGAGTAAGCACGTCATCACTCATAATTTAATAATTAATCACTTTTTTTAAAATAATTAATCACTAAAAATAGTTATGCTACCAATGTTTATAAATCTTGAGTTGGTAACATAACGTATTAACATTTAGACACAATTAGTCATAAAGTTAATTCTTAGCTTGTAGTGCATTTAGTCCATTTTAAATTTCTTTAAGTTTTTAAGTCCATTGTTTTAAAGATTTTAAGCACTTAGATTATCTAATTTAATGCTAAGTAATTTTATAAACAAAATAACTTTTATTAATCACACACTCTTTTAATTATTTAATACAAATCTCAGGTCACTTCATAACCATGCACTTTCAAATCCAACCCGTGGTGGTAACTTTTTAATTTTTTCTAGCAATTGTCGATTACTTTTGATAATTATTTTTTCTGGCGACTCTCCGATGATGGTTTTTAAGAAATTTTTGGCGATAATCATTTTTCACTGTTCACTGTATTTGAATAATATCCACGCTAAATATAATTTTTTTCTATTCTTTGTATTCGAATAAAAAAATTTATCTATGCTTATAAAAATTATACTATATATATTGTCATCATCTTATTTGCCACTAAAACAACATGAAATAGTAAATGTTTATTTTTTTTTGTATTCAAACAGTTAAAATTATTGCTAGTTCGTCAAAGTTAGTCATCGAAAGTTGTTATCAAAGTTAGTTATCGAAAGTCATTAGAATTGGTCACAGGAGTCGTCGAAACTAATGGTCGAAAAATTACTAGAATTGGTGAATGAGAAATTGCCAAAATTAGTGGCCGAAAAGTCGCCAGAATTAATCATCGAAAATTGTCATTGGAGGTGATCGCCGATGGTCACCAGAGGTGAAGGAATAGAGTATTGTATTTAAAATATTAAATAGAGGTTAATCAAAAGAATAATATTTGAATAATAACTATTGAATAAATTTAGTGAGAAATTAGATGTGAAGAAGGATTAAGAAGGAAACTAATCCCACAAATCATGTAATGAATCATCTAATAGGATCTTTTTTAAATATTTTTAAAGATTATAAATAAATGATAGCCAATGGAATAATTTATAAAGTACTTTTTAATTTAAAATTCTAAAAAATTTGAATTGTTTAAGAATGGTCATATGGCCTTTAAGAGCACTTTTGGTGAAAATTTCATTTTGTTATATATATATATATATGTATGGAGAGAGAGAGAGAGAGAGATAGATTCAATATGAATTTTGTTTGAAAGATTTTGATGAGTAAATTTTAAATATAAATTTTTTATAAAAAATAAATATATAAATAAAAGTTATGATATTCCTAATATAATATATATAATTATTTTATGTTAAAAAGTAAAAGATTAAAAGACAAAATCTTTAGGTAATCCAAGCAAATTTTTTAATATTTTTAACTTTAAGTTACAAAGCAAAAACCGAACTTTTAAGTTATTTGTCAAACAAAACCTTTGACTTAAAACAGCTCGGTTTTCTTTCGTCCAAACTTTTTTTTTTAATAATTTTTGATTTTTTTTTTGTTATTTGTAAAGAGAAGAATTTATTATGTATAAAAAATTGGACCGAACTTAACTAAAATCTTTTTGTTTTTTTAAATTGTTTAGATGAAATGAACTAAAAAAGTAAAAAAAAAATTAATAAAAAGATTAAAAAATTACTAAAGATGAAAATAAGAAACATTAAATTTAGCCAAAAAAATACCGTTCAGAAAAGACAAAAAAATAAGCCAAAAAAACCAATAAACTAAATTTAATGTTTTTTTATTTTCGTCATCAATAAATTTTTTTCATCTTTTTATTTTTATTTTTATTTTTTTATTTTTTTATTTTATTTGTTCATCTCGTCTAAACAATTTTAAAAAGTAAAGATTTTAGTTAAAAAATAAAAATATAATAATATAAACAAAAATAAATATAAAATCTGTGCTTACATCTTTGATCGAGTCTATGCTTGTAGACTTATTCATTCATATGTCGTTCGTGGCATTGAGAAACTCATTCATACCATAATTTAAGTTAAATTGTACATTTGAAAGCACCTAATGGAATCACATTAGAAAAAATAGACGATAAGCCTAATTTTTGGATAATTTTTTTTTAAGATCAGTGTGATCCAATTATGTAGTTAGACATATTTAATTAATTTAATTTTTTATATGAATAAATTTTTTACAAATCTTACAAAAAAGAATAATAAAATTATTAAAATAAATCCAGCGCAACCCCAAAACTATTAAATTAAATGGTAAATTACAATTACACCTCCTAAAATATGAGACGATTCTCATTTTGGTACTTAAAGATTTTTTAATTTGATTAGTAAATTACGTAATTCTTTTCAATGTAATTAATTTTTAAATTCTCATCCAGAATTTGACAAAAATTATGTTTCTTTGTTAGGTTGATTCTAATTATTTCTAATCATCCTACAATAAACCTCAAATTGTCAAACTTAACTAAAATCAAAGAAAGATGCGAGTTATCATGGGGTATGATATATCTTTGAAAAATTGAAAAATTATTCCATATAGAGGGATATTACCCATATTTTAATCTAGACTACACATTTGTATGGACTCCACATAAATGATGATGTGACTCATACAATTGTGTGGTCCAAATTAAAATGGGGCAATACCCCCTCATGCATGAAAAAATTACTCTATATCTTTAAGTAAGAGAAAAGTATGAGTTTATAAGTTTTAAGTCTTATATAAGAAAACAATATTCACTAACCACATAACTATTAGCAAATATGTTTTCTAAATGAGGTAAGTTTTTATTGATTCTAGTTATGCGAAGTCCAAATTCTAATCCAACTTCAAATTCAAATTTTCACTTAAATTTTTAAACACCATCACCATAATTCACTCCCACTATCCGCACAACCATTGTGCTCGCCTAAGCCGAAACACTATTTCACCACCACCACCACCTACTCTCCTCCACAACCCCACCACCACCCAATCCCAAATCCACTCACTCTTTTCCACTACCCACTTACTCTCTTTCACTGCTCCACCTCTAACCATTCATCCTATCTACACCACCATCGACTCCACCCAAGTCCAATCTACTCCCTCACCATTAACACCCACTCTCCTCCAATGTCTCACCACCACTCAAGTCCAAATCCACCCAGTCTCCTCCAGTAATTGTGACTTGCAACAATGTGTAAAAGTATCGATTGATGAGAGAGGTGTTTGGGTGTAAGTGTGGGAGAAGTTGGTGAGCGAAGATTGTAGCCAAATGTGGTGGCTGAAAGTATTTGTCAATAATAATAACAAAAAATAAGAATGGTCGAAAATAATAGAAGAGAAAAGATAAAATAAGAAATAAACAAGTAAAAATATATTTTTTCTACTTATAAAAATTTAGTAAATTCTAAAAATTAAATAAATTTTTTAAATAAAGAAATTATTTAATGTATTTTTGTCTATAATATATGAAAGTTTTAAAAATAAAAACAAATAATAGTAAACATCATTGTTATCAAATGGAGCCTTAATAATTCAAGAATTAATTTGAGAAATAAATTTCTTTGAAGGACCAAAATGAAAATCGTGCCATACTTTAGGTCCATGAATTATTTGAGACGAATATGACAATATTTATTATTAATTATGTAATATTAAAATCATAACTCATAGCTGTCACTGATGTAAGGTGAATATAAAATCATAAGTAGGAGATTATGCTCTTGATTGAGTATTTAATCCTCTACATTCGATTATAAAATAATCATCTACATAATTTTGTTTTACACTGTAAATTTATGGACTGGACCGATCAATTCACCCAATTTGGGTTTTTTTTTTTAATAATTTGAACTATTTATTTTAATATTTTTAATATGTAAATTATATATTTAAA
>JAULJZ010076318.1:0-12861 GCA_032270985.1 Heliamphora pulchella | reverse complement strand
AGATATCGGATGAATCTAAATTTTCTTGTGTTAAATAAACTCGACGAGTTCTACGTAATGAACCGATTGGATCATAAAAATTTATTCGAAACTTTAACGTTTGGGTGCAATTGATATTAAAATTAAATCTCAGAGAAAATTAGTGTAATTTCAGATATCACAAGAGAAATTTCTGTAATAAATTTAAATTTCAGGGAAAGTAAATATAATTTACTCAAATAATTTCTATGCAAAGACTTTACTTCAACAGACTTCAGCTCTGTTGGGATAATTTGTATTGCTGTTTACATTTAATATGCTAGTATTTAGAAGTATTTAAAAATTAATTAATTGGCTACTTTATTTTTAGCTTTTAATTTTTTTTAAAAAAAAAATCTTATCGATCATCCATCTTATGGATTAGCTTTTTTTTTTTTAAGTTGGTGGTGTTTGGCATTATTAGTTAAAATTAGTAACTTATAAATTGTCACTTATAATAGAAGTTGTTCGTTTTTTGTAAAAATTGCAACTTGTATCTAAAATAGATAAAAAAAAAATTTATCAGTTGTAGTAGAAGTTGTAGATATTTAAAAATATATATAACTTATAAGTAAAATTAATAATAAAAAACTAAAAATTATCAACAATAACTTTTCTAAATAATCCTATTGAATTCTTTGAACTTAGAGTTCCACTTAAGCATGATCTCTCAAAATATTTGCGAAAAGTGAATAGTATATATTTTTAATTGCCTTTTGTAAAATAATCTTATGATTAATACAATTCAATATATCTATTTCCATATTATATAAAATAGAGTGTTTGTGAGAGAATCCCAGAGTTATCCAAAAACACGTTTTATTTATTTTTCTTATTTTTTTACAACTCTATTTAACTAACATTTTTATAATAAATGAATCTTTTAATTTATGTTATCTATCCATCTATCTATCTATATTATATATTATTGAAATACATTGTTTGGTCTTTGAAATTAAGGACCCGATTAGCAACAAGCTTAAAAGTTAATTTTTTAAAAATTTTTTTGTATTTTTAATTAAAAAGCTAAATTTGATTCAAAGTAAATTGTTTGGTAACTTAACTTTTAATTTAGCTTTTTTTAGATTGATTGCTTAGATAAACAACTAGTTTATTTTTTGTTGTTCAAATTAAACAATTTTATCATTTTATATATTTAATATTAACAATTATATGTAGTTGGTAGTGGTAGTAAATAAGTTATGAATAAGGATTGCATTTTAAAAATGGTTAGAATTTGAATAGAATATTTTAAGAGCTAATATTTTAATTTGAATTTTTAACTTTTTAGTTTTTTTATTTTTTTACCAAACGGACTATATTGGCTTTTTTGTATTTTTAGCCAAAAAATCAAAAAGCTAGAGTTATCAAACGAGGCCCTAAATGTTTCAATCCTTTTTTTCTCATATTTTAAATTCCTTAAAAATAAAAAGGCATGCTATTTTTTTTATGGCTATATATTCAATGTAACAACATTGTTTAATTATCTTTCATATAGTCACAAATATAGACATTTTATTGAAAAAAGGAATATTAATCTGTAGAGTCTAAACAATTGCATTAATTATCTATTCAATAGCATTGATAATAATATTTTAAATTTCTCACATATTAATGACCCAAATAATTATAGCTGACATTCTTTGCAAATTAAATTTGTCTGAACATTTGAGAATTTTAAATTTAGATACTATTTTGTTTTCTGAATACTTTTCAGGTTATAATTTTTGGGTACATAGGAATATTTTTATTGATAGAAAAGATGAATTAGAGGTGTAAATAAAATAATTTAAATGTAATTTATGTAATTTGTTTTTATTTATATTCGTTTATTGCCAGGGTTGGCCCTCGACATAGGTCGGTAAGGCGGCCATTTAGGTTTCTAATATTTAAAAAATAAGACCCTCCTCTTAAATAAAATCTTTATACTATTTATAAAGAATAGTATACTCTTGAATTTTCTACTCCCTAAATGTAAAATATTTATAAAGAATAATATAATCTTTATACTCTTGAATTTTCTACTCCCTAAATGTAAAATATTTATTTATTTATAAAGAATTCAAAAACTTATTTTTTCTCTCTCTTGATCAAATAATAATTTTTTAAAAAACAAAATACTAATATTAGCAAGCCCGTTTAAATCTTTTGCACTTTTTATTACAAGAAAGAAAACATATGAACAAATCAAGTTTTATTAAATTCATATAATAATTTCTTTTTAAATTTTATTTTATTTTATAAATATTTTGTTCATAAAAATATATAAAAGCTTCATCTCAAAAGTCCATCCAAAACCCTTGAAAATGACGAGTAATTATTTGATGATCTCAAAGCACCATATGATAAGTCTACGTATTACTTTCACTCGTAACAAGTCCGCGTAGTACTCTTATTTAATATGATAGCAAAAATTTTTACGATAAAGACATAATAACTTATTTTTGTTGGGTAATTAAAAGATAAATAGTGATTTATATTAAGTAATTATTCGGTGCTCCCGGAGTTTTATGTGACAAGTCTACGTAGTGTTCCTATTTAATATGGTGACGATAAATTTTACCGTAAGGACATAATGATCCACCTTTATTAGGTAGTTAGAATATAAAAAGTGGTTCATATTGTGTAAATTGTGATTATTTATTTATTAAGAGTACTACATAGTATTATTTATATAGTACTTTAAAAATATCTAATAATTTTTTAATTTATATTATATGAGTTATAATCGTTTATTTATTAAAAATTCTACGTGATATTCCGAGTAGCTAATAATTTTCCAAAAATGAAAGCCCGGACTTGCATTGTTAAATAAGCTTGTTTTATTCTCAAAAAATGGAGCGTGCGCTTAACGCGCTATTGAAGGAGTTCGGAAAAGGCACTTGCACTTATCCATTCTCTCTCTCTCTCTCTCTCTCTCTCTCTCTCTCTCTCTCTCTCGACGTGGTCATCTCTCCATTTCTAGTTAAAGGCTAAACTGCACCACATCATTTTTTTATTGTTTTCTAATTTTATTTTTATCTGTATATATATATATATATATATATATATATATATAACAAAATTAAATAATTTGGTGTGATAGTTATATAGGTATAAAAAATTTAACTTTTAAAATAAAATAATTATAATATTTTCTTTTGTTCTCTCTCATTTTTTATGTTCTTATATGTAAAAAGTAAAAAAAACATTCACCGATATTATTTTTTATTTTACTAATTTAACAAAAAAATAATTTAAGTTTTATTTTTATTATCCTTTTGTTCATATTTTTTAAATTCTTTTTTGGGTAATTTTCTTTATATTTATAAATTAATAAACTAAAAAAGTTATATTTTTAATTGAGTTTTCTAAATCAATACTAACTATTACATTATTGATATTATTTTATAATAAATAATATCATGGACAAGTTAGAGAGTTATACTATGTAACAACCCAAGTAATCCAAATGGATTATTAACCTAATAACTTGAATAAAGAACTTAACAATGCGGCGTAAAATGTTTAAACCTAAATTATTAATAATAGTCCACAAATTTTTAAACAATCAGACTTAATTTCAATCTATCACTAATGTGGGATGCGGTATTATGATATTTCTCACTCCAATACGTAATGCCCTCGTCGCTTGGCCCAAGTTCTTTTTTTAGTTGGGATATAAATAACAGTCTATAAGCGGACAATGAGCAGTTCATTAGCGTGCACAAAATACACAATCTCGAGACCTCTACTCTTCTTCGAAATCTCTACTGCTCTATCCATATATGTTACCTTACATGAGAATCAAAGTTAACTCTGATACCATGTGTAACGACTCAAATAATTAAAGTAGACTACTAATCTAATAATCTAAATAAAGAGTTTAAGAGCCGGACCTAAAATACTTAAAACCCAAATTAATACTAATATTTCACAAATTTCTTTATAACCAAATTTAATTTCCATGAATCACCAAATCTACAAATCTACGGTTGCAACTCCCTTCAGGATAAAATTTAGGGAGTTCGTTTTTTGGTCCATTTCTTTTACAAACTTTTTATTTTCTCATCACAGTTCAATACTTTTTTTCAAACCGTTTTAATGAGAGAAATTAAATAAAATAAAATATTTTGATCAAATAATATAAAAAATCACTATATACAAAAATAACCAAATATAAATCAGAATTATTAACTTATTTAACTTATTTTTGTCTTTCTAGATTTTTTTATTTTTTAATTAAGATCTTTTTAAAATCATTTTCATTGATCTTGATGAAAATAAAAAAAATAAAAAATCATGATCAGAAGATTAAAAAACATCACTTCAAACAAAAAAAAAATATAAAACATAAAATAAGTAAATAAGTAAATTCTAAAAAGATATTGCTTTCCCATGGAATTTGTTCTGCACTAGTTATCAATTGGCACTTATATTGGTTCAAATCCCACATTCTTGTGTACGGAGCAGTCAATTTTTTCAATTGCATTGATATGACATGTCTGGATCCCTCTAAGCATTTTAGTTAATTTTTTCTTTTTTATTTGTTTGTGGTAAGAAAACAAGGAGAAAATAAATAGTCAATTATTAAAAAAAAGTTGATTTTTTGGTTAATCACCTTCAAAATAAATAAATAAATAAATAAAGATGTATAATAATTTTATTTTTTATTTCATTTGACAAATTCACCAGCCAAGTATAGTAATATTTCATATGGAGATTTAAGTTCCTTCACTTCTAAATTCCTATGGAACAACTAATCATTAATAGTAAGATATGACAATCTATGTTATTAAAAAAATTAAATAAACATTCTAGTTGAAAATATCTCTATTTTCATGTCAATCTGCAACAGTTAAAAACCAAAAAATTACTTGGCAAAGAAAATAGGATAATAAATGGTATCTGTAATAAGTCAAAATAAGAAAAAATTATTTCATATGGGGCATTGCCCTATTCTAATTTAGATCTAATTTAGATCACACATATATGTAAATACCATCACTTTTTATGTGGGTCCAACATAAACGTGTGGATGCTCTCTTTTCGGGAAAAATTTTCCCCAAAATAAGGGTATGCTTGATATTAGTGTCAGATCAAAAAATTCAACGTAGTTGAGACAAAATTACAAGCACAATGAGAATATTTTTTTCATACCCTAACATTAACACCTATATATATAATTTTTTTATGCATAGTACAAAAATACCTAATGCGTCAAATAGTTGTACTAAAAAACTAGGTGTATTTAGTAACTCTTGAAAAAGAGAAATTCGTTCTTTGCTTTTATATTTAGGGAAAGAGTGTTTTTGTTGGACACAACTACAATAATAAAAGAAAGATTTAAAAATATAAGGGTACTAAATGTATTTTTACATTATTAGTGGGAGCACAAATACAATAATTGATAAAAATATAACAAAAATATAAGAATACTAAGGGTAATATGGTGTTTTACATTTTCAGTGGGAGCCTGTTTGCTACAACTAAATAGTTACAGCTTATAACTTTCTTTTTGTCTCAAAAAAAAAAAAAACCATTTTTTGCGAAGCTCTATTTTAATGCATTTTATTTTTTTCTTTCAATAATAAGCTTTTATCATAAATTCACCTACAACAAACACATTTAAACTTAATGATCTGCTGGAAATTTGGACACCTCTAGTGACAATTTTGACACCTATGATAAAAGCCATATGAACCACAAAATATGAATATTAGTACATAAGAGTTAAACCAAGGCATCAACTTCTTTGAAAGATAATATCTCCTTGATATTGTGATAGTCATATTTTTAAAGAAGCAGGGAAGATAAGTCAGTTGAACCACAAAATATGAATATTAGTACATAAGTGTTAAACCAAGGCATCATCTTCTTTGGAAGCAAATTTCTCCTTGATATTGTGATAGTTCATATTTTTCAAGAAACAGGGCCAGATAATGACTCAGCATTTGAGTACCATAGATTCAAAGATATACTATGGGCTCGAGAAGATCCAATACTGTCACTTTCAGCCATTCATTCTCACCCAAGGTTTGATGCTAGAGGATAAGGTTATACTGATTGCGGCCTACAACTTGAACTATTTCTCTCATTTTCTAGGAGAAATGGAGTCATGAAAAAAGCATAAACAATAGAAATTATCAACAGTTAACATAACCAAAACTCAAAATATATGCTATTATGGTTTAAATGTTTGTCAATCTACCAAAACAAAATCAATATTAGTAAATAGAAGAGGGTACTGCTCTGAGGAACTGTGGCAGGTCGATAATGGCTGCACGTTGCAGCCATAGATGGGCCGAAGGGGCCGGATGGGGGCGGCCGTCTCTCCAAGATTTTAAAAAAACTCACTATTATAATAGTATTAGTTTAAAATATTTCATAATTATATAGGTTCGCCCCACTAAGATTTTTTTAAAAATTTAATATATACTTTTCTAAAAATTTACAAGAACAATTTGCTCCTCCTAAGTTAAAATCCTACGTTCGTCCCTAGTTGCAGCCCCACGTTAAGGATATAGCAAATACTACACGGAATCTATAAGAGACGAATGTAGAAAGATTGAACAAGAGAACAAGAACAAACACAAGATTTACATAGTTCACCCGAATACGGCTACGTTCACAGCTACTGTGGTATTACATTATGACAAAGAATAAGAAGTTATATTGGAATTGCCCTACGCTACAATATATAGCTAGGGATACAAGTCTGTAAAAATACTGAAAACACCCTAAAGACAATTTGGCTCGGGAGCACAGTGCCCGAACCCCCACCCTTCAAGCAAGGGGGGGCGTTGCCCCCCCCTGCAACCCTATACCAATTCACTGCAGAGTTGGATCCGTGAACATGTGGCTTCGTATTCAGTATTTATCAGGTTTTACAGAACTTAACACTCTCGTGATCAATATGTGGTCCCAACCAAACAACCATAGTCTGAACTTCCCTTGCCAGAATGTGGTTCAGCTCTCATCTTCACAGGCACATCATCTAAGCTGGCAAGTTGGTTAACAAATTGCTATCATAGATGATTGGAAACCAGATATAGGAAATACTAGATGCCACAAACTCCGGCGTTGGTGTAGGTACTTAAAATTGTTTTTACGCAGCCATGATTCAGGATTCTCCCCTTATAATCCCAACAGATACCAAACTACACAGTTGCACTAAGTAAATACACACAAACAAAGTTTTAGCCCCATTGAGCCCATCTTATATTGTTCTTATAAAATACAACGGTGACTTGATCCCAAATGCATAATCCTTAGTTGCAGTTGAAACAATTGTTTTGATAATTTGAAAAGTACAATAATGAAAAAAAGTTTCATTTTATTGCCCTTTATTATTATTATTTATTTATTATTTATATATTTTTTCTGGGGGGGGGGGGTGGCGCTCAGATATGTAGTGTAATCTTGGAGCCCTGTTTCTACCTACATTTCCATGCTTTGGCACAGGAAGTTCAACCAAAAGGCATAGCCTGAGGCTTTACAAGACAAAAATAACCTTCGCGTATAGCATATTGAATTCTTGATGCCATCAGCTTCTATACTCCCACAAAATGGGTTTTAAAAATTCAATTTCGTTGGCTTAAATAATGTTGATTTCATGCTCAAATAATATAATATTTCACCCAAAGAAAATGAAGATACTGCCAGTAATCAGAAACGAAGTTGAGATGTGAATCAACTAGTGAGAGCTTTACTCCGAGTTATGCAACAGAATCATAGCTTACACTATGAACATCTCTACATTGTTTTTGAAGCCATCAGGGATCACAATTTGAAAATAGTACTTATCATTACTTCAACGTGCCTGTGGGAGCTGCAGTTCGAGGTACATCACGATTCTTTCTGCCTTCGTCTTACTGGAGAGACATACATAACCAAATATTGATGAGAAATTCTACTGCTGAAAATAGTATTATGAAGGGAAGGATGCCTGAGAAAAGAAAAAGGAGAAAGAAAAAGGAAAGAGAATACTGACCTAGAAAGAAAATTATACCTGAAAATTAGAGAACTACTCCTGACTTGATTACAGAAAGGTGGTGAAAATATTGCAAAACTGTGGTGCGGCCGGGGCCTTTCATGTCTTTCAGCAGTACAAGAAAATCCAATTTGCTAAAAGCAAACTGATTTCTGTCCACTTTTTGAATATCATCTGGGTGAATGAAGTGGAAGAAATGGCTTTCAACTTGTACAAGAGCAAGACTGGGATGTTATGTCCATTCATGACTTCCTTGTAAGAGAGTTGCTCTCTGAGGGTTCAGAAGTAGAGTCTGTTGCATGTCTTCGGGAAGAATATTGAACACAGCCTCCAGATCTCCTTTCAGTTTCTGGCAAGCTGCTGCAGAGTCTGCATTAGCCTTTCCATACTGTCGCATCAGAAGATTGTATTTAATGGAGATATAAACACAATTGTACAGATTGTTGGTTTACATGATACATAAATTCATAATGAGTTTCACGGAAAAAAAAAAACCATGATAGATACTAGGTCTGATTAACCTACCAAAAATTAAAAAGTATAGTAAAAGCAAAATGATATTGAAAAGATTGTATAATGATAGGACTTCATGAGACAAAAAGAAAAAAGTTGTCTTTGTCCGTTTAGTTGGGTTTGGTCTCATTATATATAAATATCAACGATAAGAGAGAGAATTCTAAGTTGCTCTCTTATTCTTAACTGCATATTAGTTCTCTCTGCGTTTCTTTTCTCTTCTACTCTCTTCTCTACAGTTATTCTAACTTGGCATCAAAGCACGATCCAGTGGAAAGCATATCTTATTTCTTCCTGATCTTCTTTTCCTTTTATTTTTCGTTGTGGTGTACAATAAAATAAAAATTATACCAGGATGATTGACTAAGGTAGAAGATTAGAGTTGTGATTTTTTCAATTTTTTTCCAGCTCAATTGATGTAACTTTTCAATTTTCTTCTATTTCTGGAATTTTTTAACCTATTTTTGAAATCATCAACCAGGCTTTGACTGGAGTTATTTGATGACTGGAATGGCCTCAATGGGTGCCAACTAGGGTAGGAGAAGGCTCACCCAAGCTTTGGATTTCAATCTGAGGTAGATTTAAAACCCTAACAAGCGGCGGGCGCTAGAGTTTTTTTGCTGTTGTTTTGGTCAATTTTCGAGTTGTTTTGGTATGGATTTGATCTGTATGTGTTGATTTGATTTCTCTCAGTGTTCTTGGTTCACTTGGTTCTATTCAGCCCACTTTATTGCATATTATCACTTTAATTGAGTCCTTTGAAGAGTTAGTTATTTTGTGTTAGTGTCAGACTGCTATTTCTTGGATGACAGTAATTATTTGATTTGATCACGTGTTTATAATTTAGCCATTGTTGCTTGTGGAGTATTTGAGTCTCTCTCTGGTGAAGCTAAACAACCAACTGTAGAGGGACCTTCCCGCATACGATGGATTGAAGACAATGTCCAAGTTATGTTATGGGTGTTGCATTCTATGTAACCTTCTATTAGTCGTAACTTCTTACTTTTAGATATTACCGAAGACTTGGTCAGCAATGGCTCAAACTTATTCTCAGACATGTCATGATGCTCAGTTGTATGAGTTGCGAAAGAATATCCGTCGATTGGAGCAAATAAACTGGCCCCTGGTCAAGTATTATGCGGAGTTGACTAGTTTATTGCATAAGATGAATTATTATCAGGATTTTCAAGCAACTCGTACTACTGATGTTGCAGCATTTTATACAAGATCGTGGACAAGGAGTGTGTTTATGACTTTCTTGCTAATCTTAGCATTGAGTACGATTATATCTGTGTTCATGCTTTGGGCCGAGATTCGTTTGGGGTGAAAAATGAACCAGTAGATCGTAATCAGTTGCGCTGTCAGCACTGTAGCAAGACTCGTCATACTATAAAGCACTAGTGGAAGTTACATGGTCATCCCTTTCAAGGAAGTGGTGGTAGGCACAGTGGTGGTCCTATATATTCCCTTGCCCACCTCTCTTAGACTTCAGTAGGCACATGTGGTGCAATTGGACCTCTTTTCATGATGAGTTGCATATTCTTAGGCGTCTGATGACTAAAAGTTAATATCTCTATTTCTGCAACTCTTACTTCCACTTCTTTTTCCAACTTTGCTCACATGGATATTCATACAAGTGCCCTAAGTGCTTCTCACACTCCTTGGATCGTAGATTCGGGTGCTACTGATCGTATAACTGGCTCTTCCTCTATGCTTCTTCTTACTCTCCTTGTTCTAGTAAAGATAAGATAAGAGTAGCTAATGGATTTTTCTCTTGCGTGCTTAGAAAAGGTTATATCCATTGCTCTCCTTCAATTTGTCCTTTAACCGTGCTTTATGTTCCAAATTTGTCTACTAACTTATTGTTAGTTAGTAGTCTTAGTAGGGTCTTAAACTGTTCAGTAACCTTTTTTTCTTTCTGTTGTATATTTTAGAAACTGGTGACAGAGAGAACGATTAGTAGTAACAACAACGGTAGCCTGTACTTTTTGGATATCCTTTCTCCATCCACTTTTCCACCCTTCATCAGTTACAAGAAGATATTGGTTCCATTCTTCATTCGTTACATCAGTAGCATCATCATTTGATCACCCATCTTTTGGGATTTTATAGACTTTTTCCAGCATTAATTAAGCATTCTCATAGGAGCAATTTTGTTTGTGATGCTTGTGAATTTGCAAAGCATAAACACAGTTATCCTTCAATAATAAATACAATGATTCTCCTTTATGAGTATCCATTCTGAAGTTTGGGCCCTTCACCTGTTACTTTTATTTATGGTTATCAATGATTTGTCACTTTTATTGATTATTATTCTCGTGTTACTTGAATGTATTTACTTTGAACTAAAAGTGAAGTCTTTTTTTTCTTTTTAAACCTTTCATAAAATAGTGCATGCCCAGTTTGACACCAACACTAAAATTCTTCAAAGTGGTAATGGGACTAAGTATATTGATGAAGCTTTTCGAGCATACCTGAAGAATAATGACATTCCTTTTTAGAAAAAATATGTTCACTCCTGAACAAAATGGAGTAGCTAAACACAAGAATTGCCATATCCCTAAGGTAACTCGCTCTCTTCTCTTCACTGTGTGTGTTCGGAAATCCTCCTAGAGCGAGGTTGTTCTTACAAATGCTTATCTTATATAGCCCTCCAGTGTTCTCTAGTTTAAGACTCCTTTAGAACTTCTTCTTGGGTCTTCCTCTGTTTCCTCACTTCCCGCCAAGGATTTTTAGTTGAACTTGCTTGGATCCCTCCTAAACACCTGGGTGGAAAGTTAGATCCTGAAACTGTTAAATGTATATTCATTTGCTACTCTGCCACACATGAGAGTTATAAATGCTATGATGCTTGCATCCGCAAGTTGTTTGTCAGTATAGATGTTATCTTTTGGGAAACAGAGCCTTTTTCCATTTTATCTTAGACAACTCTTTCTGGAGAAGCATTCTGGGAAACAGAGCCATTTTGCATTTTATCTTAGACATCTCTTTCGGGGAAGCATTATAGAAAGGAAGAATGTTGATGTCTGATAATCAGAATCAGGAGTCTTCATCAGGGATTTTTTCCCTAATTTTATTAGGGGAAGACTTTCTTCCCAGTGAGAGGGAGAAGGAAGAGTCCGATTAAGGGAAAAAAGAGCAAGACAATGGAGGACGATTGGATAGGACTAATCTGAATGCTTATTCTCGACGTCAAAATGATCAAACTACTTGTATGCAACTACCACTTTGCTAGTTGTCCTCACCATCTCCAATTCCAGACTCGTTTGCTAATCCATCTAGCAATGATACTCTTGATAATGGTGACCGACTTATTTCTCTTAAAAAAGGAGTTAGAAAGTCTATTCAACATCATATATCTCAATTTATTTCATGACTCCTTATCTCCTTCATATCATGCATTTGTTTGCTCTTTGTCCTCTATATCAATTTGTAGCTTTGGAAGGAAGTTACAAATCCTAAATGAAAAGAAGTTATGGTTGAGGAGATGATAGCTCTGAAAAAGACCAGCACTTAGGAGTTAGTGTCTCTTTCAGAAAGAAAGAAACCAACAGGTTGTAAATGAGTGTTCATAGTAAAGCAGAAGAAAAATGGGTCAGTTGAGAGATTCAAGGCCAAATTGGTCGGTAAGGGCTTTACCCAGTGTTATGGTATTGACTATCAAGAGACCGTTTCTCCTATAGCAAACATGAACTCTGCCCGAGCGCTTCTTTCTTATGTTGCTCATCTAGGTTGGCTTCTCCAACAGCTAGATATGAAAAATGTGTTCCTTTATATGATTTAGAGAAAGAGGTGTATATGGATGTACCACCAAGTTTTCTGGCCATGCAATTGAAGTAAAGGTCTGTAAATTGAAAAAGACTATATATAGACTAAAGCAGTTTTCTAAAACCTGGTTTGATAAATTTTTCAAGGCTACGCTAAAAATCATATTATGTTTATCAAACAACGTAATGAAAAGATAACAATTCTTATTCTGTATATTGATGGCATAGTGCTGACATGCAATGATGCAGATGAGGTTTCCCATCCCTAAGGCACATCTAATTAAAGAATTTGAGATAAAAGATCTAAGAATGTTGCATTATTTTCTTGGAATTGAGATTGCCAGATCAAATTAAGAAATCTTTAATTCTCAAAGAAAGTATACTCATAACCTCCTAGAGGAGACATGCATATTGGATTGCAACCAAAAGATGGCCTATTGAGACTAATCATTGGCTTAGTAGTGTTAGCTTTATTATAATTATTATTATTATTATCTGGTGTGGTTGGGCACACCATATCTTATTATGTGGTTTTGTTGTTCTATAAATAAACAGTTGCGTACCCTATTAGGGTTAACGCGTCTTCATTAA
>JAULJZ010076307.1:0-12861 GCA_032270985.1 Heliamphora pulchella | reverse complement strand
ATATTAGTTTTATTATTATTATTATTATTATCCGGTGTGGTTGGGTACACCATTTATTATTGTATGGTCTCGTTGTTTTATAAATAAACCATTGCGTACTCTATTGGGGTCAACGTTTTCATTCAACTTAATCATGTCTATTAACAAGCACCACGAATCAGGCACTTTAAAGCGTCCATCACGACAATCAATAATAGGCGAGAAAGTGGATCCCATGTCTTTCAGACCGCTCAAGGTCTGAAAGAAACCTGCTGGCCTCTATTCACAAGCATTGAAATGGACACGGATGAGATGTAGAATCTGGTCCATGACCTCCACTTTTCTCCAAAACTCGTCATCTGCAACAAGTATAGAAGGAAACCGCAATCTACGTGATCATAATCTTTTTTGTGTTTTTGGGTAATTGATCATAAACTTATGACCCTTGGTTTCACTTTAAAGCCTAGAATCAAGACACTCGTTGACCATCAACACATCACAAGTAATTTGCCTCCCACCGACAAAGGAATTTTGCAACACTCCAATTCTCGGATCAAGGATTTTCTTGAGTCTAAAAGCCAACACCTTAGATAAGAGTTTATAGGCCGACATATCAAACTATTGGGTGTCTCTGACATCCTATGCCTCACCCTTCTCGGGAACTAAGGTAACAAACGAAGCATTTAGGCTCCTCTTAAAGGACCCATGTTAAAGAAGGAATGGAGCAAACCCATAATCTCCATCTTAATCGCATCTCAACAATGCTGGTAAAAAGCCACTATTAGAGCATAAGGTCTATGGGTCTTATCCCTGCTCATCTCACCCAAGCCCTGACTACCTCCTCAGAGAAATGCTGCTCCAGCAATCTTGCCCCATCAACAGAGGGAGAATCGAACTGAAATCCATCAAGACGAGGCTTCCAACCACTCTCTTCCTGAAAAAGGCGACCAAAAATTGCACAATCTCATCTCTGCACCTTCTTAAGATAAAAGCACTCTATCAACATGCACCTTCTCAATCATATTGGACCTCCTTTGAGCATTATCCACCACATTGTAAAACATCTTGTATTCTTGTCCTCATCCTTCAGCCACAGATCCTGAGATTTTTGTCTCCAGTGACTCTCCTTTAACTTTTCTAACCTAGCGAAGTCCCCCTTTTACTCCCCTGTCCTCTTCTCAACAAGAGATATACTTACCTCCTCATTCGCATTGGTGGCATGAATATCTGCTAGCACCGACGCCTGCTGAACATCAAGCTTGCTGAACTCCTTAACATTTGACCTCTCAGCCTTGAGCAATTTAGTTTCATGGCAAGGCCATACGATATATCCCCCTCTACTGCAAAGCTACCCCACCAACCAGCCACTCTACCTCAAAAGCTATGTGCCACTAATCACATATTCTCAAATTTGCAGAAGACTTTCCCGGCCAATCCCTCCACTATCCAGAAAAATCGGTACATGACCCGACAGAAGTCTAGGCAAAGAAAGTTGGACCCATAAGAAAATTGCTGCTCCCAACATGTAGATATAAAAAAATCAATTTGGGATATATAAGGAGGGAACTGATCATTGCACCAAGTAAAACAACTCCCGGATAAAGGAGCCATGAGGTCTTTTTCATCTCGTCAATAAACGATGAGAAAGACCTCATAGCTCTAGAAATAGAACTGCAACCAATTTCTCTTGTGGGAACCCGATAACATTAAAGTTCCCGCTCATGCACCACAATGCGCCCCATCTGAAGGCAACCACACCCAGCTCTTCCCACAGCTTCTTCCCCCCTTTATCATCACAGTGTCTGTAGACACCAGAGTCCAGAAAACACCCATCTAAAGCCATTTCAACACATCGAAACCTGCAAGACAGAGAGAAGCACCCTTCCTTCCGCTCTTCCTAGAATCCCACAACAATATAATGCCTCCTGTTATTCCAACTGCCGGCAACAACAATAATTCAATGACCTACTGCCCCGTATATTACGCATTAGTCATCACCAAGTTTGATAGAGACTCTTAGTTTTTAACAAGTACATCACATCTGCTTTCCAATCCCTTAGCAAAGATTGAACCCCGAATCTCTTCGATTCTGAATTCAAACCCCTCACATTCTAACACACAATTTTGATCCTCATTGGTACAAAAGTAAATCTCCACTCTTCCTCTTACCCCCACCTACTGAACCCCTCCCCTCACTCCTATTGTCGTAGTTCATTGAATAAAACTGGTTCTTCAATTTTATGCATTTTTGTTATGCTACTAATACTTGTACTTCTTGTTCTATTTTGCCCACTGAGGACGAGTTACGGGTGTAAAACAAAAAATTACGTTGATGACATGATCTATCAGGATTCTACCATTAACACGATAAATAATAAATAAAATGAAAAAGTAAGGTCATTCCATTTTGACTATCAACCTCCTTTGGCCCACACTTCCCTTCCTAACTCCACTGCAGTTCAACCTCTGCCAATTCCTCGCCTCAAATGCACCAAACAAGGCCATCACTTTCTCCCCCATACCCTCGAGAGAGATATCTAACAATTTGTGCATTTCTTTGATATTCTTCAAATCCCATGCTGAAACCAAACTAGGCTGAGCCATCTCTAGCCACCGTGAGATTCCCCGAGCTACTGGATATATATCAAACATCCCTAGAGGTGAACAGCCAAGTTCATTGGACCCAACACCCACCAACATCCCACCCAACATCTCTCCCCATCTCCCGAACACCCTACTTCATTCCCCTTGCCAAGAGTAACCTCTTTATCCAACTCTAGATTACAAAAACCTAATCCCATCTGGTCAACTCCCTCTCAACTTCTGCCAAAACACTCCCCATCCCCACCAACGTGAACCAAAACAGGAAGAGTAGAAGGAAAACGACCACCGGTTGGGTAGAGAGAACCTCCGGCGTGAACAAGCGCTTGGGGACGACAACATTGGAGATCACCTTCTGGACAACTGACGGGTTCCTACGTACTGCCGGACATCTCAACTGACAACCGATCAATCCCCATCGGCGAACAAACTTCTTGCCCCGCCCCATCCCGAACAAAGATCTTAAAACCTAGGAACCTAAACCTGGCCAAAGCCTGCTCCAAAAAAGATAGGCCACCATCCACCATCACCTGCTTCCTTTTGTACACTCTCAAGCCCTAGGAAGTGGGCTGGGCTTTGGAAGAGGAAGAGCCCACACCCCTAGACCCTTGCACACCACTTAACACAGCCCCAAAGGAAACCTTTGGTCTCCAAACATGCGACTTAGTTCGTTTGCCATCCAAGCTTGCACTTGACTTGGCCCAACCCAAGCCTGGTTAGAGACTGTCGCGCCCCCGAATCCGAGGCACGTGAACTCCATGTGACAACCCAATATTATTGATCAAACTATGAAAAATCTTTGTACATAACTCAATTTGTGGTTAGAACCCGCTTTAAAGAAAAAATCTTGAATTTAGATTATTCTAAAAGTTGTCACTTCCCAAAACTTCAAAAAATATTCTAAGTGTAAAACTTAAAAATTTCAGCAGAGTTTTTTCTATTTTTCGGATAATCCCATTTTATTCATTAACCTGTAACAAAGTTAATAGTATAATATACTCAAGCACAACCTGAATCTCAACAATCAACCACAACTCTAAGCTAATTATGTGAATATCCATCAAAAGATCAAGGTTATTACATTTTTCCATAATAAGAGAATTTTTTCAAAAAATAATATTTTATATCCATATCATGAGACTTTGGATCCACAATCGTTGAACATAACTACAAACTTTTCCATGACATAAAAGTATTATCCAACTTTCTTTACATTTTACAAAAAAAAAAGTTACACAGTTCAATTACAAAATAAAAGTTTCCTTCTTTCTTTTGTCAAAACACAATTCATGCTCAAAGCATGTCTTCTACGCCTTTTCTTTTTCATTAGAACCTGAAATACATTGGATATAAACAATATGAGCTAAAACTCGTAAGATAAAGACTAAACTTGATATTATGCATGATATGTGAGGTGTGAGTAAATGCCAAATGCAAATAATTACAAGTTCTTATATACAAACCCATTACTTTATACATCTTTAGAGTTCTAAATCAAGCAGTTCATATTATTTATCCTCATAACACGTTAAGACTAATTTTTAATTCATGTTTCAATTCTCAAGTGTTGAAGGGTCATCTAATTCAGCTATCTCAGTCACATTCATTTCCTTACCATTTTTTCGTCATTAGCCGAGTTCATCCACTTTATTAGTTAAGTTCTGAACTGACACCCGGGTGCAGCTTATAGTGATCCCTAGCTATTACCGCCCATCTAGCTACGCGAAGCTCGAAGAATAATAGTTTGCTTTATAATTCACTACGGGAAACATCCCTTTTCGGTTTTCCAGAGGAACGCCGATGGGTAGGCAACCCGTGCACACTTTTTTGGAGACTAACCCGATGGGTAGGGCACCTTACTTGCGCAAGTTTCCGGTCTTTTACTGCGGAGCTAGTTAAACCCAACTTATTCCTCATCCAACCGTCGGTTCCGAATTCAAATTAATAATCTCGTTCTCTTCTATTAAACCGTGGATCCAATCACGACTTCTTTTTAGTTCGTCTCATCAAACATACAATATTTCCTCATCATTGTGTATAACCAATTTATATCTCAAACTCAAATATCATCAATTCTAATTTTCACAGTTTAACTATAAATTTTGCCACTCAGTAGTTCACGAAGTTTTAAGTTAAAATCTAAAGATCATCCAATTATATTCTTTTATACGAGGATTAAACATAATCATAATCAATTCATGTATTAACACTCACAATGTAAGTTGACCTCTCGCTTTCATATAACAAACTCTTGTGCTTATTGAAATTCGTAACTCAACAATCCACAAGTTAACATCACAATTTAGGATTTATGCTTCAAATAGTACTCTATCTTTAAATTAATCCATGACTTACATGTTTGACACAACTCAATAAACCATAAGTTAACTAGTTTTCTAATAAATATTCCAAGTTACACAATTAACCCACAAATTTAACATCTAAGTTCAAATTATCAAGAAAGTCCCAAATTTTCAAATCCTCAAGTTACAAGTCTCAAGCTACCAATTATGAGTTAAACCGCAATATACCTCACATAACTAATCCTTTGGCTTTGGAATTAAAGTTTGGTTTTTTAGCTGACTAATACTCAAAACAATTATTATGGATTCAAACCGAACAACCACGAATTAGTTAACGTCTTAGCTAATCTCACAAAAGTTTAGGGTTATCATGCATATTCTCCAAGTTTTCAATGTAAACTATATATTTAACCCAAACAATCTTAAACCAACATATTACCATCAAAAGCTCCAAATTTCACCATAACAATCAAATATCATAATATATGTATATATAACCTGAAAAATTTTCAACTCTCCAACTTTATCCAATTGCCATATATTTCAAATATTTGAACAATCCCAACTTTGATTTACACACAAAATTTTCCAAACCTTCAAGTCAATGTACAATATTAACTCAAGAACCTTAAATTAATAAGTGATGTTGCCCAAGCAATCAATTTATTTACCTGAATTCCATGAAATCCAAACACTTTAACAACACCATCTTAATTCTTAGGCTGCTATGCACAATTTCTCTTCCCAATTTTCCAATTAACATATAAATTTAACTAAAACACCACAATTTACCAAGAGATATAGGTAATACACTTCGTCGAAGCTCCAATTTTTATTATTCACCCCGCTTATTATGAAAGCAAGTAAAAAATACCAAGAGCTCATTTGGGTTTAACTCAATTCTTCAAACTTTCAATTCATATTACCAAATCAACCATTAATCCTTACTAATTTCAAGTTACAATGTTCCAATAATTCCTTAATTACTTCAATTTCACCTTATTATCAAGTTATCATCAACCCAAACCAATAAAATTAGGATCTTCATGTATAAAGTTTCTGAATACCCTAATTAAATCACTAGTCTTGCTCATAGCCACAAATTAGTAAGTTACATGATGCCAACAAACCGTTAGGTGTTCCAATTTTATCTCTCTACTCAACTAACAAGAAACCCTACTCAATTAATCATGTATTTAACTAGGGTTTGATCAAACTCCCAAAATCTTAGGTTTTCAAAGGGTTTTAACTAAAATCCATGCGTATCTACACAAAATATCAACATTTAGTCAAGATCATACCTCAAAGAAGCTAATGCCCCCAAATTTTAGAACCCTAGAAATTTCGGCCTTCCTAAAATCAAGCTTTGATTGCTGTAAACGTGAAGAGCTCGTCTTGTAAGGTTTGGATCTCGAGCGGCGGCATCTAATTTCGAGTAGAAGTCCTCCAATTTTAGAGATAAGGAATCGTGAGCTTGGAAGCTCTCTCCAATGGCAGAAAAATGAAAAAAATAAGGAAGAAGAAGGGGTTGGGGCCGACGGGTAAGGCTCCTGGTGGGTTTTTTATTTTTATTTTATTTACCTTTTTTTTTGAAATTTCTAGAAAGTCCCACACAATTAGATTAATATATATATATATATATATATATATATATATATTAGTCTAATTGTGTATATGTTTATGATTTTAAACTCACCACATATTAATCCTTTTATTTAACTTTAATTAATTCAAATTATATTTTCAAAAAATTTCTGACATCCTAGAATTTGTTAGATAATTACTTATATATGTTAGGGTCATTTTGTAATTAGCTTGGTGTTTCTTATATAAATACTAGTGTAGTGTAGAGAAGATAAGTCTTATTTTTCTTCTAATAAGATTTTCTCTGTCTTTCTCTCTTCCTTTAACCCTAAATCACTAATTTATTCTTCAACTTGGTATCAGAGCATTCCGATCCAACCTCCTCCCCTCTCTCTCTCTCTCTCTCTTTTTTGAATTCGTTGTCTCTCTCTCTCTCTCTCTCTTTTCAGAATTCGTGATTGCAAAAAAAAAATAAAAAAATTTCCCAGATGATTGACTAGTTCCGATCTATGCTTTAATGATTTTTCCCTTTTTTTCTCGATTGTTTGTTATTTTTTTCGATTTTTTTCCTTATCCTTGACGCATATGGAGTGTTTTTCGCAAATCGCGATTTGGAACCTCCGATCCTTGTTTTACTTGTTATGATTTCTTCCATAGGTGCCCTAATCATCTCTATTGGCCTTCTAGGCCATTGATTTGTTGATTTGAACACTATTGGACCAGATTCGCGTTTGAACAACTTCGGCGCCTAGGGTTTTGGTGTGTTTTTTATGGTCGCCGATTGTTCTCTGCTTCAGTTCTGGTTGATTTGACTTAGTTTTGAGTCAATTTTGGGATTTCGGTGGTCGTTTACGATTTTCAGTTCGATCTTGGTTCGATTTCATCCTCGATTTGGGAATTTGCTGCTTGATTTGGGGCTTTCAGTCTAATTTGGAGATTTTGTTGCTCGACGTGGTATGAATTTCAGTCTGATTTTGGCTTTGATGCTTGATTTTGGGATTTGTTGCTCGATTTGGACTTGGATTTCTGTGCAATTTTGGATTTGATTCTCGATTTGGGGATTTCAATCTGATTTGTGGATTTTGGTTCAATTTTTGGTTCGATTGCAGTTCCTTTTGGGGTTTTTAGTTTGATTTGGGGATTTTGGTTGGAGATTTCGATTTCAGAGATCTACAATTTGGTGTTTTTGCTTGGATTTGAGTTCGATTTTGCGCTTTCGATGGTCGTTTTTTTCCTATTTGGTACTCGTTTTTTTGACGTCTGGTTGGTAAATTTGTTTTTCATGAGTTCGATTTGGGGTTTTTGGTGTCTTTGTTTCTTGCTATTGACTTCGGCAAGTTGTTGGCTTCATTTGGGATTTGTTGACATTATCTTAGCTTCGTGGATTCTTGGGATTTGGCTCATTTGGTTTCTAGTTAGATTACTTTGAATTTGCCCCAATTTGTGACTCGATTGTTGGTTTGCTCTTCTTTGGATTTCGCATCCTCTCTTCTGTTTCGTTTACTATGGTTACAATATAGACTTCTTTTGATGCTCTCTATATTCAGCTTAGCGAGCTTGTTTGGACCTTGTGTCAGCTTCTGCTGCCCTCTTCTACTACTACCTTTAGTTAATTCGGATAATATTGCATGCGCAGCTCTTATTTCTCCAATTCAGGCGCTAGTTCTCGTATGTCATGTAATCTTTTTCTTTTTTCTCATTTGATTCCTGTTAAGCATCATATAGTCTTAGCTAATGGCTCCTCTTAAGCAGTTCACGGATAAGGTGTCCTTCATCCATTTTCTTTTTTGACCCTTATCTTCTAGTTTTTATATTTCTAATTTTTCTTTTAACTTGCATTCGGTTAGTCAACTCACTCAATCTATTCATTGTTCCGTAACCTTTTCTCCTACTTCTTGTGTCTTTTGGGATCTCAAGACCAAGAAGATGATTGCTTCGGGGATAAGAAGGACGGGCTCTATTATCTTGACATTGACTCTGGTTATTCTTCACATACTTCATCCGCCTTAAGTGCTACTATTTTACCTCTTCAGAGGCACTTTCGCTTAGGCAATCCTTCACCAGCTAAGCTTAAGTTGGCCATCCCCAACTTACCTCCTCCGTTTCGTTCCGAGTGTTAAACATGTCAATTAGGCAAGGATCACCGTAGTTTCTTTCTCAGTTGTAGCCATCATCGTCAGTTTGAGTCCTTCGATTTGGTCCATACAGACATCTGGGGTCTTTCTCGAACTCCGAGTATTAGTGGATACTCTTATTTTGTTATCTTTGTTGATGACTATTCTTGTATGACTTGGCTTTTTTTTTTTTTTAAGTTGAAACACCGGTTTGAATTATCTCATGCTCTCTACATTCTACAATGAAATTTTTACTCAATTGGCAAGCACATTAAAGTCATTCGATCTGATAACGCGTTAAAATACATGTAGTCTACTGTTACTTTTTGTGTCACTCTTGGTATTATTAATCAGACAACTTGTGCTCACACGTCATAACAAAATTGCATTGTTTAATCCCAAATTAATATCTCGAGTTCCCCGTACATGCCAGCCGCATACCAAATACCCTATAAATCATCAAAAATCATTTTCACAAATTTAATTACGTTAATAAAATTAATTAATTAATTAATTAAGACGTACTAGGTCTCCACAAAGGCAGCCCATCCTTTTCTTCTATTTAACAGAGATCTCTTACGTGAGTCACTAGGAGCATGAGAAATTTTAATAGAGAAACAATCTATTTAACAGGCCAGTTAAGGGTGTAAAAATGGCCCGGGGCTCGGCTATGTGCGAGTTGGGCCTGGCCCGAGAAAAGCCCGGCCCGAGCACGAAGGTAGGTTTTTCGGGCCTAGGCCTACCCCTTGAGCCCATGGGTCGGCCTTGCCTGATGCCCGACGGCCGGCCCAAAAGCCCGACCCTTGACCCGCCTTTTGAACCCCAACGGCTATTTCGGCTCGACCCGAAGCCCAACGGCTAGTTTTGAAACGTCAACGGCTCTGATCAATTTAAAATTCGAATGGACAGCTGAGATCAAATAGCCGTTGGGCTCGGCCAACGACTAGTTCTGATTTTTTTTTAAATTAAAAAAATTAGATTTTGTCCCTATAAATAGGGCCATTTGCATTTGAAAAAATTCATTCCAATTTCCAAATACTCTCTTATCTCTCTACTTTCTCACTTTTTCACTCTCAATATTTTCTCTTGTAATTCGATTGCTCGGTAATATTTGGTGGTTCGATTATTTGGTGATATTCGGTGAAAATTACAACTGTTGGCGAGTCAAGGATTGAAGATAAAAAATTAAGATCAAGATCAAAAGTTCTAATTGATCATGATCAAGATCAAGATTAAAGATCGGAGTTTCTTTAATTCGGTTTGATTTATTTTCTGCAATTTTTTTAGTATTAAATTTATTTCCTAATTTTTTTAATTGTAATTTTTTAATAAAGTGTAGTAATTATTTAAAAAATATTAACTTTATAGTTTTTTTCACTACTACAATTTTATAAATTATAATATTTTACTTTGTTATGTTTATTTATGGATCCAAATATATTTTCCATAAAGGAAGAAGAAAATGTTTTTGCATTTCTACCAAGTGGTTCTAATTTCACTCTCCTTACTCCAAATCTTAATCCACTCATTGTTCATCATTATCTGCTGCTACATCTGCATCTGCATTTGGTTCTAGCGCTACATCTGGTAAAAAGGCATTAAATGTTTGGAGATTTTTTGAAAAAAATTCTAATGGCTCCGTAACTATTAAAGCGAAATGTAAAATTTGTAATAAACTTTTTTCGGATAACACTTCGAAAGGCACTAGCTACTTAATTAGATATTCAAAAAATCACCTAAAAAACGCACTTCTTAATTTGAACACACAAATGCAAATAGGTAGGTGTCCAACGGGAAATACTTCTAATTTTTCTTATGATTCTAAACGTGCACAAAATTATGTTGATTATATAATAGAAAAGGAACATCCATTGTCTATGAGTGAAGAACTGGAATTTGAATATACTGTACATGGGGTATTTTCGCCTCAATTTTAACGTTTTTCTAGAAATACTACTAGAAACAGGATTTTGCAAAAATTTGAAGAAATTAAAATCGAATTGTCAGATTTGTTTAAAAATTTAAAAGGTAAAATTTGTTTTAACTTTTGATTTATGAACTGTTCGAAATAATACAGAATACCAATGTTTTACTACACATTTTATCGATAATGATTGGAATTTATGTAAACGTATTTTTTCATTTAGACTTGTAGATTTTTCCTACACCGGTCATAGTTTAGGCATAGCTATTATACAAGAATTATGTTCGTGGGGGTATTAGTCAAAAAATATTTTTTATTACTTTAGATAATGTTTTTTATAATAATAAATGCATTAACTATTTAAAACGTCATTTGGAGCTTTCATTATCTGGTTCTTTATTTCATGTTCATTCTGCACATATTTTGAATTTAATTGTTAAAGTAGGGCTTCAATATTATAATGATCCTCTTATTAAAGTTAGGTTACCTGTAAAATGTATAAATCGTAGTTCCAAAAAAGTTGATCTTCATAGAAAAATATGTATTCAAGAAAATATAAAATTTAGAAAATTACAACCTAATGTAGAAACTAGATAGAACTCTACATATAATATGTTATAAATAACAATAAAAAAAAAGAAAAGTGATTGATCCATTTTTTGAAATTAATCAAGTAACTAACTTTACTCCACCAACTTCGGATGATTGGAAAAATGCTGATTTGTATAAAAGTTTTTATAAAATTTTTGATGAATCAACAAAATTATTTTCTTATATTTATGCTTCTACTACTCCCTTTTTTTTACAATAAAAAAAAAATAATGCAAATATTTATTGAATATTTATCTGATGAAACATATTTTCATATGATAGTAGTTATGAAAGATAAATTTGATAAATATTATGATGAAATAATACATATTTTTGGAATAATTTTAATATTAGATCCTAGGAGTAAAGATGTTAGTTTATCGTATTTTTTAGAAATGATTTATAGTAATACAGATTACTAGGAACAAATAAATGAAATACTTAAAAACTTATATAATGAATATAAAGTTAATATAATACTGCAATTCATCTCGAAATCGTATGGACGATTGGTCATTAATTAAAATCTGAAGACTTTCAAAGGTTCATGGGAGTTCTATAACTGAACTCCAATAATATTTTGACGCAGTAGAGAGCATAGATGAAGAAAATTTTAATATTTTAAAATATTAAAAACGACACAAGGTATCGTGGCTAGTCTTATCCGCGATAGCTCGTGATATTCTTGCAGTTCCTGTCTCTATAGTTGCTTCCAAGACAGCTTTTAGTGTAGATGGACGGGTTCTCAACGAGTATAGATTGAGGTTGACGCCGGATATGATACAAGCTTTGATGATTTCACATGACACCATCTACACATCAAAGAAAATACAAGAAATGAATAAAAAAGATCGATTGCAAGTTGACTTGGAGGATATAACATCTGGATTGTCTGAAGAATTGTCTGACTCAGACTAAGTTTTTATATTTTGGATCTGTAATTTTAATGTCATTATATTTGTAATTTATAAATTTAACATTTTATTTGTATTTTTAAGTAGAGAGTAATGCAAATGATTGTTTTTGCATGTGTTAACTTAGTTGGGATGTATTTGGCCTATAGTGATGCAATTTTCTTTATTTTTTTTTGTGTAAAATACACTTATAAAGTGTAAAATATATTGTTTATGTAATTGTTCAAGTTTGATTTTTGAGTAATAATTTATATTAAATTTAATTATTTAAAGTGTTCAAGCTTATTGTATTTAAATTATGTAATTATTTGAAGTGTTCAAACTTATTGCAAAAAATAATAAAGTTATAATAAATTAAGTACTAAACTACTAACTAACTTATAATAATATAAATTATAAACTTATAAAGTAATAATTAATTTATAATAATTAATAATATTAACTATAAAGTATAAACTTATAAAATAATAATTATAAACTTATAAAGTATGAACTATAAACTTAAAAACAAAAAAACAAAAAAAACAAAAAAAGTTTAAACTTATAAATATAACTAATAAGTAATAACTAATAAAAATAATAGTAAATTATAAAATATAAAGTATAAACTATAAAATATACAGTATAAACTATAAAAACTAATAAACTTCTAATAAAATAATAAGCTAATAATTTATAAATTTAATAATAATATTAATAAGTTATAAACTTATAAACTTTAAAGCTTATAAGTTATAATTTATAAACTTATAAAAATATAAAACTAATAAACTTATAAACTTTTATTGTTATAAATAATAAATTAACTTATTAATTTATTATGAAGTTTGACTAATAAATTAATAATAAAC
>JAULJZ010076306.1:0-34652 GCA_032270985.1 Heliamphora pulchella | reverse complement strand
CAAATGCCGAAACTGATTTCAGATTAAAACTTTTTATTACTTTTAGGCAACCCAAGAGGTGGAGTTAATTGGGTCTTTAAAAAATAAATAACAATTTTAAAAAAAAATTCGAAAATCTTTTAATAAAACAAACAAATATAGTAATTTAATCAAAGATCAAAGTAATACAAATATTAAAGAGGTTAGGGATAGAGAGATTGAACCGAACACCAAATATTTATAGTGGTTCGGCTTCTTCCAAACATACATCCACTCCTCAAGTTATCCCTTGAGTATTTCCACTATCTAGAATACTTCACGGGTGCATTCCAAGCCTTTACAGTTTCAAAACTTCGCTTGAGTAAACTGAATATTTACGGGCACATTTACAAGCCTAAAACAGCTTCAAGAAAATCCTATGAAAACAAGTTCATGTTTTCTTCTAATTTCTCTTGAACTCTTTTTTGATGAGATTTACTTACTCACTCAAAAGATAAAGGGTGACTCACTCTTGAATACAATAAATGATGAGTATTAATGAAGAACACTCACTTTCTTTACAGAAAAAATTTATAATAAATGAGAAAGTAAAGAGAGATGAGGAACAAGAGCTGGCGACTCAGCAATAAATGAGGGTTGAGAATTCTGAGTTTGATTCAAAAAATAGAACAGTAAATGTAAGTCTCCAGTTAGAGTAAATGCTGAGAAGTTACTCCTTATATAAGCTCTTGTGCATTCATGATTGTTGGAGGTAGGTGGGAGTAATAAATGCCAAAAATTCAACCGTTGAGATCTGCCGCGAGTTTGAATTTTCGTCGCAGGTGTCGATACAAATGCCTTTGGTGTCGACACAAAATGTCTGGGGCAAGAATCTTCAAGTGGTTGGGTCGACACATTTCTTCTGAGGGGTCGACACAATTTCTGTATACTACCTCACCAACAGCATGGTGTCGACACCTTTGGATCTAGTGTCGACTCGTTTGAAACTTCAGCATCCGGGAGGAGGCACTTTGTGTCGACTCATGTCTTCTTTGGTATTGACACTAAATTCTGCAAGAAGCCTCGATATATTTGTGTCGACACTTGAGGTCAGTGGTGTCGACACCACAAATTCTTTAGGTAGGTTCGGGACTTTTGTGTTGACTCATCTTCAATTGGTGTCGACACCACAAAATCTGTAGCTGGCCTCGGTTCTTTTCTGTCGACACGATTTCCATTTGTGTTGACTCAAAATTTTGGATACCAAAAGTGATAAATACTTTTGTGTCGACATAAATGTAATTTGTGTCGACTCATTTTGAGTCATTTAGAGCTACAGCTCTTTTGTGTTGACACAAAACTTGTTTGTGTCGACACTAAACTTTAATACATGAAAGTTCAACTTCATGAAACTGTTAGGGTGTCAAACCATTTGTTTAATAAGTGTTAACACACTTGATATGATTCAAGTATACTTTGTCATAAAAGTCTTTGACTTATTTTTCAATAGAGTTCAACACAGAATATTCCTTACTAAGAATATGTAAGTGTTTTAATCCTTTTGAGAGTTAAGTTATTTCTTTTGGCTAAGGGTGTCAACGTTAATTGTTCAAAATGTGTTGGGAGTTAAGTCATTCTTTTGGTTAAGGGTGTCAACGTTAATTGTTCAAAATGTGTTAACACTTTAATTTTAAAAATATAAAATATCATTATTTTAAATTCATTTATTCTTCGAAAATAAATTATAAAAATTATTAAAATTAAAATAAAAAGCCTTTGGGCTAACATTAGGGCTGAAAAGGTTGACCTCTAAGGGTTTGGAAGGGTCAACAGTTTCAACAACAAAGATTTTCTTTACATCGTCATGGAAAGAGAAAAAGTCAAGGGTCCCTTTCTTTTGATGGCAAGAGACCTTAATCTCCCCATTTGGGACATCTAGGATGGAGTTAAGGGTATTGTAGTCAAAGATGATCTCAGTATTATTCATCAAGTGGTGATTTTCTTGTCTTTAAAAGGGTCGATGGGCTTCATGTAAGCGTAAAACAGTCTCACAAGAGATAGATAGTGGTGGTCCTGAATCTGTAATAGATTCGACCCTATGAGAATTTCATCCCAATGGAATTGAAAAAAGCAAAGTTAATCGATCTATATGGAAGGATTTTGCAGTTAGCGAAGGATATGTAGTAGAGATTCTTCACTTGGGTCGACTGGAATGAGAGTGTGGTGTTGAACCCCATTTCTTGAGTTGGCACCGTCGCCATCTTTTTCCTTTTGCTCATTTGAGGGTTCGAACTCTCTCCAACGTCGGCTTGCTTGCTACCCTTGCCCATTGTCCTTGGTGGCAGAAATATCGACACTTGGGTTTGGTGCAGAGAGAAGGTAGAATGAGAGAGAGAAAGGGAGACAAAATGGTTTTAGAGGAACTGAACGGTTATAAGCGCAAAAACAAAAGGGGGAAAAATCGCCTATTTATAACTGAGGAAATGTGTTGACACTTTTTTTGTAGGTGTCGATACTTTTCAAGCGTCATTGGGAATGTTTAAAAATGGTTTTTGTGTCGAGACTTTTTTAGCATGGGGTCGACACTTTCGGCTCGTAATGTCGACAGTTTTCAAAAGTGTGTCGACACATTTCGCACAGAAAGTAGGATAACACATTGTGTCGACACTATATAGTTAGGGGTCAACACTTTTTTCAAATTGTGTCGATACTATATAGCGTTGTGTCGACACTTTTCACACAAGTGTTGACACTTTTTAACATTATGTAGGCACCTCTCAAACAGCAAAACAAAGAATGAAATGCATTAAAAAGGCATGGTTAGTATAGTATATAAACATCAATTTGGAGCACATAACATACCAAGTTATCTTCTAATATAACAAAATCTTTCTTCATTAAGAGGTTTGGTGAAGGTATTAGCAAGTTAGTGGTCTGTGCTTACAAATTCAAGTTTAATGTATTCTTTTTGTAGATGATCTCTTATAAAATGATGTATGATTTCAATGTGCTTTGTTCTTGAGTGTTGTATAGGATTCTTGAGTATATTTATGGCATTGGTGTTATCACATTTCATGGAGATGTGATCTAAGCTTATATTATAATTCTCTAGTTGTTGTTTCATTCAAATAATCAGTGCACAACGGCTATCAACTGTTATGTACTCAGCCTTAGCTGCAGATAAGGCTACCGAGTTTTGTTTCTAGATAAACCAAGATATGATTGAGTGTCCTAGGAATTGGCAAGTTTCACTAGTACTCTTCCCATCTATCTTACAATCAGCAAAGTCTGTATTAGAATAGCAAAATAATTCAAAGACTATCCTTCTAGGATAAAATAATCGTAAGTTTTGTGTACTTAAAAGGTATCTAACGATGCACTTAACAGCAGTTATATGTGATTCCTTAGGATTAACTTGAAATTTAGCACACGTACAAATACTAAACATAATATTAGGTCTACTGACAGTTAAATAAAGTAGAGAGCCAATCATACCTCGATATGACTTTTCTTTAACATGCTTACCATTTTCATCATTATCTAGCTTTGTTGAAGGGGACATGAGAGTTCCCATAGATTTTGCATTTAGCATATCAAATATCTTTAATAAATCTTTAGTGTACTTGGACTGATTGATGAATTTTTTTTCTTGAGTTTGTTTGATTTGAAATCTAAGAAAATAATTGAGCTCACCCATCATAAAGTCTTTGCAGAGTTTCTCATTAGTTGAGCCAAAGATAATGCCATCAATATAAATTTGCACAACTAACATATCTTTTCTCTTAAACTTGATAAAAAGAATTGTATCAATTTTGCCATTTGAAAATTTATTTTCAATCAAGAATTTGTTTAGCCATTCATACCAAGCTTTTGGTGCTTATTTCAAACGATAAAGAGCCTTGGTGAGTTTATAAACATGATTTGAGAAGTCTGAATTTTCAAAACTAGGAGGTTATTTTACAAAGATTTTCTCAGAAATAAAACTATTTAGAAATGCACTTTTGACATCCATTGAATAAAATTTAAAAATTTTAAAGTAAGTAAAAGTAAGCAACATCCTAATGACTTCAAGTCTAGCTACATGTGCAAAAGTTTAATCAAAATCGATACATTTTTCTTGATTATAACATTGGGTTACCAATCGAGCTTTGTTCTTAAGAACTACTCAATTCTCATCCATTTTGTTTCTAAAAATTCATTTTGTACCAATGATGGAGTGATTCTTAGGTCTTGAGACTAAAGTTCAAAAATTGTTTCTTTCAAATTGGTTTAACTCTTCTTGCATAGTCAAAATCCAAAAATCATCGTTTTTAGCTTTCTCAAAATATTTTGGTACAGTCTGGGAAAGAAATGCCAAGTTACCACAAATATTATGTAAAGATGACCTGGTCTTTATAACTTGAGCAGGGTCACCAATGATCAAATCCTTTGGATGGCTATGAGGATGTCTCCATTCATTTGGAAGATCATCATTCCTTTGATTTGAAGGTCCTTCATTATGCTGGTTTGCATTTTGCTGATCATTGGAGTATTTCTCATGATTTTGTTGTTCTTGATCCTTGATGAAGATATCCTCAACTCATTTTTCAATGTCCGCAAGGTTATCTTTATAGAATTCTTTAGAAGAACCGATGTTAGATTTATAAAAAACAACATGAATAGACTCTTCAACAGCTAAGATCCTTTTATTGAAAACTCTATAGGCTTTATTAGATATAGAATATTCTAAGAAAATACACTCATCAGATTTTGTATCAAACGTGTCCAAAAATTCTTTGGTGTTGTTCAAAAAAAAAAAAAAACATATGCATCCAAAAATATGAAAATAATTGATGTTGAATTTTCTTTCATTCCATAGCTCATATG
The DNA here is from genome assembly GCA_032270985.1 of Heliamphora pulchella. Taxonomy (NCBI): domain Eukaryota; kingdom Viridiplantae; phylum Streptophyta; class Magnoliopsida; order Ericales; family Sarraceniaceae; genus Heliamphora; species Heliamphora pulchella. The sequence goes on along the minus strand of JAULJZ010076306.1, from coordinate 29,828 downwards.
GGGTTTTTTTAAGTGATGTTCGAATCATGGCTCTGTTCACAATATAATAAGCTGTGTTGACAGTTTTGGCCCAAAGTATCTCGGTAGGTTATTTTCTTGGTAGGTTGTTTTCATAGAGCATAATTCTAGACATTTCTTCAAGGGTTCTATTTTTTCTCTCAACAACACCATTTTGTTGAGTGGTTCTAGAAGCAGAGAAGTTATGGTCTATACCACTTTCATCACAAAACTTTTTAAAATCTTTATTTTCAAATTTCCTACCATGATCACTTCTGATTCTTGTGATTTGAAAATTTTTTTCATTTTGAATCTTCCGAGACAGTTTTGAAAATGCAGCAAAGTCTTCATCCTTATGAGCTAGGAATAACACCAAGTGTATCTCGAAAAATCATCAAACACAACAAATGCATATCTCTTGCCTCCAAGACTAAGCGTCCTTATTGGACCAAACAAGTCTATGTGCAACAGTTGTAATGGACTAGAAGTTGAAATTACCATTTTGGATTGAAAAAAATTTCTAACTTGTTTTCCTTATTGACATAGATTTTATCTTTTTTAAACTTGAGTTGATGTAAACCAACTACCAACTCCTTTTTCAAAAGTTTTGAAATCAAATTCATGTAAGTATGTCAAAACCTTCTATGCTATAACCAATTATTATCACTCAAGGCAGTTAAATATTTTGTGTCATTTTTAGACAAATCATTTAGATTGAAAGTGTAAATATTTTTATGCCTATTTTTACCAACACTACCAACTTCTATGATTTTAACCTTGTTATTGTTTTCAAATGTCACAAATTCACCATCTTTGGGCATGAGAGAGACAAACATATGTCATGTGTCTTGAGCAGACACTATAAAGATACCATTTTTCTTCCTTGAATGAGGACTTGAGACAGATCTGTAAGCAAATTCACTTTTTGATTGTTGGTACCTAAAGTTTCTTGGGTCCATTGGAGTTAGTTCTATTTGGGTGTGTTCTCTTTGGAACCCAACCCTTTTTAGTTGCAGCAGCATAAATCTTTTTAGGTGGACAGTGTGTCCATGTTCATAGTAGCGAAAACAGGTAGCATGAGAATGATTAGAAGATACTTTAACAAAAATATTATTTAGCAATTTTTGTTTTTTTTTAGGTTGATAGCCCATGCTAGTTTTGTTAAAAACACATTTTTACATGTCAAGAAATTTATTCAGATTCTCTTTTTCTAAGATGAACTTACGCACAATTTTAGTAAGATCGTCAACTTTGTCAGTTAAAACTTGGTTTTTTGTTTTTAAAGAGGTGACTTGTTTTGACAAAGAAATTTTTTCTTCTTTTAAAGATTCAACCTCATTAGTTAGAGTAAAAATCATTTTCTTTAGAATGACATTTTAACATCAATCTTTCTTAACTCATCATGCATATTTTCAAAAGCAAGTTGGAGTTCTTTTAAGGAAAAAGAATCATCATTTACTTTAGTTTCTTCTTTGGTCATGAGGTACAAGTTGGCGAAATTTATTTTATTTTATTTTTTTTCCATATGAGCCGCCAGCATCACTATAAGGGCCTGATTTTAAATATCATAATTTAATAAAACCAAACTGTTGGGGATTAAATTAATGGAATTAAACCTATATTTGAAATCCTACAATTCCAAAAAATAACATTTAATTGTAGTAAAAATATATATATGAATAAAATAAAATAAAATACAATACAATAAAATAAAAATAAAATAAAAAGACCATAATACCCCCATGGCCGGCCACCCATTTGTGCCAAGTGTCCCACTTTAAAAATTCAATTTAAATCAAATTCCATGGTATCAAATCCTAATTAATTAAATCAAATTTTGCTAAAATTGCCCACTAACATCTTAATTAAATAAAATAAATATCAAATATTATAAATAATTATAAAATAAATGAATTCTACTCAATTACATTAAAATAATTAAAACCATATGCACCAAATCATAAATTTAAAATTATACATCTTTTTAAAAAGGCTTAATTTTATCTACACCTTATCACAATCGTAATCAAACCATATAAAATTAATCTTAACTATAAAAATGAAGTACTAACCTTAAAAATTTATGATTTAAATCAATTCTACGAAAAAGCGAATAAATATATACATTAGGTTAATTTTTGGACAATTTTTTAAACAATGTAATATAATTATATCTCATAAACTATTATAATACTACTAATTATACACAAAATTAGGTAAGTAATTGAATCAACATAGCATTAACTGATCACTTAAGCAATTATCAGCAAGAGAAGTGTAAATTGTTTGACAAACAACAACACATGATACTAAGAAATTTGCATTTACCATTGTGCATAAGCAGTGACATCCATATAATTTAAATCAATAGCCATTCATAAACATAAATGTTTGATCAACCATCCATACAACAATAGAAATGAATATGTTTTTCAAACAACCATCATAAACCATACATCCATCATGAAAATGTTTTTCAAAAACTAAACTATTACAACTTCAACTTCAGAAATATTTTTCTTCAAATCTTCAATCTTGTTTTCTTCTCTCCTTTTTTGTCAGCTTCAAAACTCATCCATTTGTCGTTTGAAGGCTTTCTTTTCTTCGTACTTTTTTATTTCGTTCAGCTGATCGTTCCTTTGATGAAGATTCTTCCTTAGATTCTTTTTCTTTTTACTCCATTACTGCAATGGTGGCCATGAGGGCCAAATCAACTTCTCTCTTCAATTTGTCTTTCTTCGTGGCCTTGGTCTCCTTGGGCCTGAATTGGTTGGCCTAAGCTTCTCACGTCAAGTAAGATGTTCTTCAACCTTTCTGCTGTTGTCTTGCACAACAATCACCACACCTTCATCAAACTCATTTATGAGTTGTTGGAGTATCCTCATGTTTGCTTGGACTATCTTCTTAATGCCTGAAGCCATGTTCTGGCTGAGGACATGGCCTGCTTTATAGGCTTGCTTGAATTCTTTCCTCAGACCCTTTGTCTTGCCACTATGGTAACTATACCTTCAGCGATTACATCAACTCTAGCACTGAGGTCATAGATCTAGGCTTCAACCGGCTTATGAAGGGATACCAGAGATGAGGAGAGGGTGGAATTGATGCTGTGAATGAGGGAGGTGAGTTCAGCTAATTGTTGGAATGAAGGGGCTTCAAATTGAGTAGAAGATGAGGCAAAATGAGGAGGAGGGGGAGGAGAAGTAGAGGAGGAGGGTGCAAAGGAAGATGGGTCAAATCTAGGAGGAGGAGGAACAAAGTGAGAGGGAGGAGAAGGTGTGTCAAAAGGAATGTGAGAAATGGGAGACCTGGGAGGAGGTGGAAGAGGGGTTTGACTGGTTGAAGGAGTGGCAGAGGAGGGGTGGTAAAACCTTCTTTCTTGGTCCATACACCATCCACATGGATGATGTGCATATGCTTAAGGGTGGTCTTGTACTTGGGTGTGGTTGAGATACGAGTAGTGTTAAATCTTTTTGCGTGACAACGTGGTCACTTTGGAGTCTTTCTTTCTAGTGATAAGTGCCCTGAGCATGAGGTACCTATGATAGACGTTATTCGAATGGTTGGCCTAGTTGCGGGGGATGGTGCGTCATGAGTGTGGTGTTTCTTGAAGGGATAGATGTTGTTTATGTATTGATCTGGGGTATAGATACAGTTACGTTATCTTTGCCCTTAGGGGTGGATCATAGAGTGGTAAAGTCGAACAATGTATACTTAATGGTTTGAATGGCTTAGGGTTGGTGAATCAAGATCGTTAGATTTATGATGTATATGATCGCTTGGCTTGGGCCCATTCTGTGTAGATTAGGTGTTGATGAGTTGGTTATGTCTCCAAGTGACAGTTGGTGCGGATGTTCATTTTGTGAGAACGCGTTTACGTGGGTGTGTGTTGTTTTTGGGTGCGGAGATGTGATAGCATCTCTTTCGTTGTAGACTTTGCGGTGTCTTGTTTTACAATTGTTGATAAGAATGGAAAGGATGTTGATGCGGGATCTCATATTAAATTTTGAGAACATATTTTTGTAAGGGAGGAGGATTGTGAAGACTCAGTATGTTTTAATTAATTTCATTAACGAAATTAATTAACGGAGATGGTTTTTGATGATAAATATTGCATTTTGTATATGGTTGGCATGTGTGAAGACCTCGAGATATTAATTGAGATTAATTTCATGATGTCAAATTTTTTTTAATAATGTGATTTGGATTTGATAAATGTTAAATTGGTGGATTAATGATGTGGGTTTATGCAAAATATACTTGTGTGTGTATATATATATATATATATACACACACACACACACTAGTGGTCGGGGCCACGCGATGCGTGTGCAATAATATAAAAATATTTTTTTAATTTTAACTCACAAAGAAATTTACATGTAGATTACATCAATTTTAAATAAAATATGAAAAATATGAAAAATATAAAAAATAATATACAGTAATATATGTATCATAATATTAAAAATAATGCAAAATAATTATATAAAGTTGACTCACGCTTTTGTAATTGTTATAAGACATTTGTATTTGTTACAATTTTACTTTTTAAAACAAAAAAATGTACACTCCCTCCAAATATTTTCTCTCATTTTCTATAATTGTGTAACACTAATTAAATTTTGTGTAACATTTTACTTTTTTCTCTAAATTTCCACTCTCTCTCCTTCCCCCTTTTAAGGTTTAATTTCAAGTATTTGATTCGACTAAAGTTATTACTTTTAATTCTAACACCTTTTGTGTAAAAATTAAAACAATTGTAACTTTTATAATCGCTATAAGACATTTGTAGTTGTTATAGTTTTATTTTTTAAATTAAAAAATCTACACTCTTTCTCTCTATTTTATATCCTTTTTTATAATGGTGAAACACTATTTTAATTTTATGTAATCGTTTTATTTTATTTCTAAATTTCCACCTATCTCTCTCTTCTTTCTACAGAACGCCAGATGAAATTTCGAAGAGAAAAACAAAAAAAATACCAATTTCGGATACATAGTTCTGGAATAAATCTACAAAATAAACAAACTTCCCTTAAATCCAGAAAGTTACAACAATATGACCTAATTATTGCAGTTCCAACGATTAACCGCAAAAAAAAAAAAAAATATTGAGACAGACGTCTAGGTAAGCAAATCAAACAGAATATAGTGAGAGACCTTGCGATTGATGAAAGTGAACTGATCGGAACACCCTTGGCAATGTGAAGCATCGTCCACCCAATTGTTCCCTCTCGGAGAAGGCTTTACCAAAAAATCCTCCCTAAACAGCAAGACCAATGGATACGCAATAAGCCGGTTGATGATGCATGCGTGCGTGTGTGGATGTATGAGGTAGGCTATGAGAGCCAGTGATTAAGGTAGGCTGTGAGAGTCGGTGGATGAGGTAGGCTGCGAAAGCCGATGGTTGACATAGGCTGGGAAAGCTGGTGTTGAGGTATGCTGTGGGAGCCGATATGTGCACTCTGTCGGCTGAAACGAGGTCCTGACGAGGCACTTGTATGTATGTGGTATCCGAAGGCTGAAATGAGGTCCTGAGGAGGCATGTGTTTCATGGATTGCATGAATTGCATTTTGGGACGGATAGACTAATTTTCTTAAAACTGTTTTATCGGACTGCGGGAGTCAAAAAATTGTATTAACGGCCTGCGGGAGTCATAATACTAGATTTGTTTTTAAGACTCTGATGAGTAAAACAAAACTTGGTTTGTATCCTCGCTTTCCCTTGCGCGTGAAAATGATTTTCTGGCTCTGGTGAGTCGTGATTTAAAACATTTTTCAAATTATTTTATTGGCTTGAAAGAGAGTCAAAAACTGCACTTTGATTTTCCTAACATATTTTGTTTATATTGCATGCTTGTCTAGTTTCTGCTGAGCCTTGACTCACGGTGTGGGATAAATATTTTCAGGTACCGATCACGCGCGCTGATTCGGGGTTAGTGGTTAGGAGTGGAAGCGTTATAGTCTTCTTTTGTTAGCTTTCGTAACATGTATGCTATAACATGTTTTTCGGGCATTGGAGCTGTGTAATGTTGCCATTTGGCATTTATATACAATGCTTGTATGATTTAAATTGAGAGTGTATTCTCGGGTTGGGTATCTTGTGTGGTTGTTTATGAATGTTTTACGTGGTCCGGAGTTAGAGGTGTGACATCTTGTGAGTTGGGTTTGATGAGAGGAACCAATATTTGTGGTTGGACTCATGGTTAACTTGAAGGAAATAAATTGTTGAATTATATTTGGAACCGATTGTTGAATGATTTGTATAAGTTGAGGAACCAATATTTGTGGTTGGACTTATGGTTAACTTAAAGACCAGAAATTTGCTTATGCTGGATGCCTTTCCCATTGGGTTAGCCTCCGTAAATATGAGCTCGGGTTGCCTTTCCCTCGGTGTTTCCAAGAAAAATCGAAAATGGCAGTTGTCGCGGTAAGTTATAGAGCGGATTATTATCCAACGGGTTTCGCGCAGTCGGTTGGAGAAATAGTGTGGGGTTTTTATAAGCTGCACCCGACATCGGTTCAAAGTTAAATTAATGAATTGAATAGAAGTTAAATTGAGATACACCGGATGTGAACTTAAGTGTAATGAAATGAGTGTGGTTCACATGCGTTCCATGTGTTATGGGATGAAATAGGAAATGTTTAAATTCTTTGATAAGGTATGAGATGAAATTGAACATGCTTACTCTTTGGGTATGGAATGGATTAAGTGATGTTGGTTTCCCTGTAAATTTAAATGTGTTGGTGTAATTGTCTAAGAAAGAAAACAGATGGATTGGAAGTGTTACTTCACTTATTAAGGTGTTGATTAATGGATATTGTTTTGGTTGTGAATTCATGTGTGTGAATGATGGTTCAAATCATGAAAACTCATTTATATATAACCTTGTGGCTTTCACACACACACTTTGCATATCTATCATAAAATTATATTTAGTTATTATTCTACGAACTTCAGCTCATATTGTTTGAATGAATTTATTTCAGGTACAGATGAAAATACAAAGATTTAGAGGAATCCAGGTTGAGTTGCAATTGTTGTGTGAAGAACATAAGAATCTGAAGTATAACGTTTTTGGTCAACTCTTTGGAGATGTGTTTGAAGTAGAAAGCATGTATCAGTTTGTTTGTGAGTTATGTTAATAGAAGTATATTCATGCTAGAAGTTGTTTAAACCATGTATTTATTTCCATTATAAGTGACTTCTTGACCTTTGGGTTTTGAGAAGTTATATTGGATTTGAAGGATATATCTTGGGTTTTGAATTTAACCATGTATGAGGGTTATGAAATGCATGAGGTGAGTTTTGAAGCTTATTACCTTTAAACAAAGTGGTTTTTTTCCAAGTTTATATTTCAAAATTTCTTTCCATGAATGTTGTATTGAGTTTGTCACACCCTCTCTCGTGGGACTAAAAATTGATGTGATTTAAAGCAGTCAAAAAAGTATTTGTACTAGTCAAACTTGAATAATTTATTTATTGGAACAAAAATATCATGTACATTAAGGATATTTCATCCCAAACTCCCAACTGGTTTAATCAAAAGTTCATACTTCTTAATAAAACAACATCCAACTGACGACCGTGGTGGACCAACTTTAGCTATCCCTGCTATCTGCAACCACATACGTTACATGAGAGTGCATTTAGTATTATAATGAACCAAATAAAAAACAATCATTTCGTTTAGGAATACTAAAACTCTATGCTTTTTACAAGAAACGTAAAACACCGCATTTACTTATCACAAAATCTCACAATCTTTGCAAAAGTATTGTTTAAACTCAATCGCCACAAGTCATGGAATTTACTGACTCATACTCAAAAATTAAGTTCCGGCATAACCGCTACACTTTAAGATAATCATGTTTTATTCATACCCATACTCAACAGTGTCCAAATAGTCGTCAACCTCACGATCGGTAGCTTCGACGATACCGTAACCTCAATTTTCAATGCACGGATAGCAACGTGATAGAATGAGGGCCACTCTCCACCAAGCACGAGTGTTATGCGCTATAACCCGGGACTTAACCCGAAAAGCCTTTAAGGCAAAAACCTCTGCTCAACGGGAAACCTCCCCTATAGGAACCAACAAAACCCATAGTTGGGTAACCTCCCCTAACGGGATATAAAGAGTCGAAAATCCTTGTAACATAGATATTTTGAAATAGCATTTCATAGTATCGATAGCATTATCAAAATCTTTATTTTACACACACATGCTTTTCAAAAGATACTGATAGCATATTTGAAAATATCATGACATTTGAATAAATAGTGATTTAGCCCTAGATCCCATTTTTATGAGTTACTTAATATTAAGTCCCAATCTAAAATTTTTAACCCAGGAAGTCTTATTCGGAGGCAAATGTCCCAAATTGCCCCATTTCTCATTTAGTTTTCATCCTGTGCAAACCAAACAAATCCCAATGGCTCCTAGATTATATAAACTTTCTATTTTTTGTTGATTTGATTTTTCAATTGTGCATGATTTTCATTATTCTGTCCTTCTTACATGTGCGACTCTTGTCGACAAAATTATCTCATTTTCTTGTGCGGAAGAGCTATTTACATACCTTTGATTTGGTTGTGCAAATACACTAGTAGCATTGTCACTACCTAAAAAAAATGGACGCTCATTTTTTATGAACTGAGGAACTTCTTTGAATTGTACAATGACAAATTGAAGGTAATTATCATTGTCTTTTCTCTCCAAGAAGAAGAAGGAATTTCAAGAATGAGAGATTTTGAGATAACTTGTAATTTTAGAAAATGAGAAATTCTTAGGAATAATAGATTTTTAGAAAATAATTTATGAAAAATTCCATGGAACGATGGATTTCAGGAATTGAAATATTTTAGAAGTTGAGGAATTTCCAGAGAATGTGAATACACTTATTCTCATTTCAGAATAAGGAAATGAAAAAGTTTTCATTTTGTCATTTGACACTAATCTGTCATGAATTTATTTTGGCAATAAACTGAGAAAAAAAAATCAGAACATGAGAATTTTTAATTTTATTGGTGTTCTCCAATGGACACTGCACAATTAATGACGAGTACTTATAAAAAATGATAAGATAACTATTTTTGGGTAAGAATGTGAATATTATGAACATTGTAAAAATAAGAAATCAAATGATATGGCAGCAAAATGAGAAAATATAAAAAAATGAGAATTTTCTCATTTTATTCAGTACATGACCTTGTGAGTGTGTTCTAGTAAATGATAATATTCTAATTTTGGTATTTTAAAAATGAGGATTGTCTCGTTTTTATTGTATTGAAATATGCCGAGATGAGCATTGGTACATGCTGAGATGATGAAATGATACATACTGGATTCCGTTGACTTTGAGCACAATTATTGTCATGCCCTCATCTTCATGGCACGTGAACTAACCCGACGAACCAACTTGAAGAAAGTTTTAGGAAAAAAAAGGGTTTTCAAGTTCCAAAACCTCACAAAACTCTTTAAAGAAACATTTCATAAGAGGAAACAAAGCCCCTCAATAAAAAATTTCATGAACTAAAAGGCTAAAAAGTGCTCTAGCAGGCAGGCCGCTTGATCGGTGTCGAGACTAATCGATCGATCTTTCACAGACTGCAACAATCGAGAGCAGTGTTTGACCGCTTGATAGACCGATCAATCAGTCCTTCGAGCGGTCCAACACTGGACTCTTTTTTAGAAAATGCTTTGCAGCACCCCCTTTCCGCTCACCAATCACATCTTTCAATAATCATTTCCAAGGAAATATTACAACAACATATAAAGAAAGGATATGAGAATATCTTCAAATGTCTCCGATCATCGAAAATCCAATGATTTCATATACAAATGCCCCATGGAATACATCACCAACCCAATCAAAATACCTAGTAACCTCGTATGCATACTATTCATTAGTACACATGGCATTAAGGCCTTACAAAAATGGTTATCAACTAACCCTAAAAGTCAAACCATTGTATCGAAAGAATTATATTTACAAAATATACACTTCAAAAGGGCCTTTCTATATGTATGTAATTCAATCTCAAAAGCTTAAAAAACGGTCATTGAGATCAAACTTCTCATTCGACCACCTTTTTTCCATTGTCACCTGAATTATTTTAAACAACATGAGCCGAGACTTGTAGAAAATAGATTAAATATGAACACATGCATGACATGTGAAGATGATTATGTGAATGCACAACACGTTTAATCCCAAAATCAAATCTGCTTTTGTAGTAAATTCCCATTCACTTAACCAGTTTTCTTTTTTTTTTACCCAAGACTAACACACGTATTAATTAACTCATTAGTCCTGTCATCTCAAACCTAACATGGTTAATGTGACTTCCCAATTCAATTTAGTTCCTTTCACATTCTACAATACTGCAAGGTTTTCCAAAATCTCACATTCATATTTACATCCTATGATTTACTAACTCGACTTCATTCATTGATTTAATTAAGTACCTGTGAGACCTTGATCCCTTTTAATTTTTGCGACATTTCGAGGTGTCGTTTCTTGTTTTCATATATCATGTTTATATGTGCTTTTATGTATGTTCGGGCTTAGAAATGCATGTTGGGTTGGATCCTGGGGCCGTTGGGCCTTGTGGCGCGAAGTTCAAAAAAAAGATATTTTCTTGAACCCTATAAATATCTAGTCTTAGATATTTTCAAAAGATATTTTCTCTCTCAAACTCTTAAAACCCTCGAAACCTCTACCTTCTCTTTAACTTTCGGGGGACCTGGGACTTGGTTTTTGGCGATCGAATAGCAGATCCTTGCTATTTACATTGAGGGCTTCGTGTTCATCCGGACAGAATCTCGTTTTGACGAGGTTCATTTTTCGAGATGTCGAGTTTTTGACTCAACGAGGTTGGATCTTAAACTCTTATGTCTTAAAGGGGTGCTACGTGAATTCATATGTGTTTTTACCGTTTAAAAGTGCATGAAAAGTTAGTTTATGTTTTGAAAAGTTGGGTTTTGGTTTAAAATTATTTTTGGTTGATTTCGGTAGGATGAAATGGGTTTTTGGGGCTTTTTGTTTGGTGTTTCCTCGTAGTTTTGAACTTGTGTATGTCTGAGGGTATCAAAAGGGAGTTTGGTTGCTTTGATTCTCGGGTTAAGAAGCTGTTTCCGTAGCTAGGGTTTCTTTTTTGCCGTGGGTCAATCGATTGGACTTGGTGATCCAGTTGGCTGGATCGTCAGTTGGGTGGTTCAATCGACTAGAATGGAGAGTTCAGTCGACTGGCCTGTGTTTTGGAAGAATTTTGTGAAATTTTAATAGCTTTTTAGTTGACTGAATTGTGGGGTTCAGTCGATTGAACTCCTGTGTAGGGGTGTTTTTTCTTTCCTTGTTTTGGTTGGTCGCATTGTGGTCTTGGGGGTTTGTTGTCGTCTTTGTGGATGACGTGGTTTTGTTAAATGTGGTGTTTATTCATAGTTTGGTGCTGGACGTATTTGGGTATGTGGTTCTTTCTTTTATAAAAAAAGGCGAGTTTTGAAAAAAGGTAGTGTTTTGTAAAATCATTTGTGAAAATCGGTTGTTTGGTGGTTTTAGCCTTCGGGGTTGAGTCTCGTTTTACTGTTTGTTGGTCTCCTGGGTTGGTGGATAACGAGTTGTGGCGTGTGATATTGTATGTGAAACGTAGTGCTTGTACGTGGTTTTGTGAATTAAAACTCTGATTTTATTTATGCATACCGATGGACGAAAATGTGGTCCGATAAATGTTAACTCTGGTTAACGATGTATAATGAGGGGCAGATAGTGGTCCTACGGTGAAAACCCGTGAAGATGGATAATGAGGGGCGGATATTGGTCCCACGGTGAAAGCCCGTGAAGATGCATGTGTTACGTGAGTTGCACGGGATGCGTGTGTTGCGTGTGTTGCACGGATTGCATGTGTTGTGTGAGTTGCACGGGATGTGTGTGTTGTGTGTGTTGCACAGGTTGCATGTGTTACGTGAGTTATGTGGGTCGCATATGTAGCATGTGACGTTGTTATATGAATCATTGTAGATTTTTATAGAACTATTTTCGGGGCTCGCGAGAGTCGATACATACATTGTTGCATGTGAGAGTCGATACATACATGGATTGTATGTGAAGCATTGTATATATATATATATACACATCATACTATTTTTGAGGCTCGTGTGAGTCAAAATATCCATATCTTTTTGCATCAGTATGTTTAGATTTTATTTTATGTTTGTCTAGTTTCTACTGATCTTTGGCCCACGATGTGGGATTGAAAATATTTTTCAGGTGCATACGTTCACGCAGGTTGATCTGGAGGAGCCAGTTGGGGTGAAAAACCTGTAGTCTTCTCTTTTTGTTTTGTTTGGATCATGTATGTTTTACATGTTTTTGTTTTGAACTTTGTGTTGTAAGTCTGGGGGCGATATATTTATTACATGTATGCTTTTTATCTTGAGAGTGAAACATCGAGTTGGGTGTTGTTTATGGTGTTTCGGGTGACACAAAATTTGAGGTGTTACATAATAGTATGAGAGCTCTGGGTTCGAATACCTAAGAGCCGTGGAAAGAGGGTGCATCACATTGTGAGGTTGATTGAGTGTGCTTGATTGTATGTGTTTAGATGTTTTAATAACATGAACATGATAGCTTTACGAGTATGTGAATGATGTGTATATGTGAGCATGGGGGTTGAACCTTAGGATTGATTAGTTTTGCCTTCGAGCGTTTGGGTTAACAAGCTTGGAAGTCGAGTTAGAAAAGCGTTTGGCCGACGTGTTTTCTGGTAAGGAATCTAAGTCGGTTATCCAAATTGACGTGTCACTCTTGTTGGTTCTAATCGGTATGTGGGGTTTAGCATGAACATATGTGGCTACGTGTTAGCATGATTATGTGGTTAATGTTTATGTTCTTGTGAAGTGCTGAATCTTATATCCTGTGTTCTTTTCATATAGGCGTGATGTTTGCGCGGAGAGGACGAGGCCGTGGCCATGGTTTAGGCCAAGTGGATATGCCAATCCTTGATACTGGGGATGCAAATGCTCCCTAAGGACCGATGGATGCCATAGAGTTGCTGCGTGCGATGGTGGGTTCCATCTATTAGCTGGTTGAGACTGCTAAGGGGAGAGAGAGAGAACCTGAGTTGAGGGCGACGGTGGCGATGCGAGAGTTCAAGCGTCTTGACCCTCCTACCTTTGCTAGGGATCCTGATCCTATGGTAGCTATAGAGTAGTTGGAGCTGGTGATCCGGATCCTTGATGCGCTGTAGATAGTTGAGGAAGATCTGAGGGTTTCTTTTGCCGCTTTCCAACTGAGAGGGGACGCTCACGAGTGGTGGAAATACGTCCAAAATACCGTGGAGGGGAAGTGAGTAGCTTTCATGGGGGTTTTTCTTGAGAAATATTTCTCGGCTTCTTCGAGGGACTTATACAGAGAGGAGTTCTATGCTCTCACTCAGGAGGCGATGAGTACTGTGCAGTACTAGGCCAGATTTACTAGTTTGTCCTGGTTTGCACCGGAGTTAGTGGGAACAAACGAGCTGCGTTCGAGGAGGTTTGAGTGGAGTTTGAGGTCGACGATCAAGGATCGCGTGGTAGGATTGAGGCTGCATGTTTTTACAGAGCTGGTGGAGTTGGCGGCAATGATTGAGAACACTTTGATTGAGACTTGGGATTACAGGGAGGTCGGGACATCACATAGTGGAGTAGAGGCTTAGTCTGGTGGGCGCTCCAACAAGAGGCAGAGGTCCCATGGTCCTATTTCTCATGTACTTGGATCACGACAACAGTTTTCTGCACCAGTGCCATGGTTGGCATCGTTTGGGAGGTCAAGGAAGAGGGAGTTTAGATGTTATCGGTGTGGGCAGCCTGGGCATCGTGTGACAGATTGCCCATAGCTAAGGTAGTCCCAGGATCCATAGTCGAGACAATCCCAGAGTTCAGTACCAGCACAGTTGTAGGGGAGGGAGCCACCGATTTATTTTAGATGTGGCCAGTCTGGACATATCCGTAGGAACTGTCCCCAGGGAGGCAGTGTGCCAAGCATAGTAGGCACACCAGTGGGTTCGTTTGTGCAGAGTCAACCAAAGTATCGACATCAGCAGCCCGTAGTTCAGACATTCCAGGTTATAGATAGGGGTACCTCAGCTCAGTCGGTACGACAGCCAGTCCCAGGTTATGGTGGACAGACCAGATTGACACAGGGCCGAGTGTATGCCCTTACAGATCCCTGTTCTTCCAGGGCACCGGTTGTGTTTGATGATGTAGCTATTCCTCTAGTGAGCAGAGGTACTTTCTGTGTGTGTAAATTTTGGGATAGTATTCTTATCAACGCATGAGCATTGCATTTCCTTATTTCATCTATTTGGAAGTTAATGATGGACTTCGTGGGTTGTCTGCTGGGTGTAGAGACATCAGTTGATGAGGATGTGATGTTGGGACGAGTTGGTAGATCCTGTGTCTTGAGGCAGTTGGCCGTTGTTTAGAGTACATGACCATGTTTGACCATATCCTAGGAATGGTTTGGCTAACCACCTCTCATGCCTGTGCCGATTGCGATCGATAGGGTTGTTTTCTTTTGACCCTGTGTTGAATTTCATGGACGAAATTCCTTTAAGGGGTAGAGTTGTGAGACCCTGTCCCATTTTAATTTTTGCAATGTTTCGAGGTGTCGTTTCTTATTTTCATATAACATGCTTATATTTGTTTTTATGCATGTTCAGCCTTAGAAATGCATGTTGGGTTGGATCCCAAGGCCATTGGGCATTGTGGCGCGAAGATAAAAAAAAGATATTTTCTTGAGCCCTATAAATATTTAGCCTTAGATATTTTCAAGAGATATTTTCTCTCTCAAACTCTTGAAATTCATGAAACCTCTGCCTTCTCTCTAGCATTTAGAGGGCTCGGGGCTTGATTTTTGGCGATCGAACAACGGATCCTTATCATCTACACTGAGGTCTTCATGTTCATCTGGACAAAATTGCGTTTTAACGAGGTTCATTTTTCGATGCGTCGAGTTTTTGACTCAACTAGGTAGGATCCTAAACTCTCATGCCTTAAAGGGGTGCTATGTGAAATCATATGTGTTTTTACCGTTTAAAAGTGCATGAAAAGTTGGTTTATGTTTTGAAAAGTTGGGTTTTGGTTCAAAATCATTTTCGGTTGATTTCGGTTGGATGAAATGGGTTTTTGGGGCTTTTCGATCGGTGTTTCCTCGTAGTTTTGGGTTTGTGTATGCCCGTGGGTATCAAAAGGGAGTTTGGTTGTTTCAATTCTGGGTTGAGAAGTTGTTTCCGTAGCTAGGGTTTCTTTTTCGATGTGGGTCAATCGACTGGACTTAGTGATCCAGTCGACTAGATCGTTAGTGGGGTGGTTCAGTTGATTGGATTGGGAGTTCAGTCGACTGACCTATGTTTTGGGAGAATTTTGCAAAATCCAGTAGTTTTTCAGTCGATTGAATTGTGGGGTTCAGTTGGCTGAACTCCTATGTGGGGGTGTTTTTCTTTCCTTGTTTTGGTTGGTCGCGTTGTGGCCTTGGGGGTTTGTTGTCGTCTTTAGGGGTAACGTGATTTTGTTAAACGTGGTGTTCATTCATAGTTGGGTGCGGGATGTGTTTGGGTCTGTGGTTCTTTTTTTTTTTTAAAAGGTGAGTTTTGGAAAAAGATAGTGTTTTGTGAAAATGTTGGTGAAAGCTGGGTGTTTGGAGGTTTAGTGCTAGCCTTCGGGGTTGGGTCTCGTTTTACTGTTTGTTGGTCTCCTGGGTTGGTGGATGACGAGTTGTGGCGTGTGATGTCGCATGTGAAACGTAGTGTTTGTACGTGTTTTTGTGCATTAAAACTCTGATTTTACTTATGCATACTGATGGACAACAATGTGGTCCGATAAATGTTAACTCTGGTTAATGATGCATAATGAGGGGCGGATAGTGGTCCTACGGTGAAAACTTGTGAAGATGCATAATGAAAGGCGAATATTGGTCTTACGGTGAAAGCCCGTAAAGATGCATGCGTTGCGTGAGTTGCATGGGTTGCGTGTGTTGCACGGGTTGCATGTGTTGCGTGAGTTGTATGAGTCACATATGTGGCATGTGACATTATTATATGAATCGTTGTGGATTTTTATAGAACTATTTTTGGAGCTTGCGAGAGTCAATACATAAATTGTTGCATGTGGGGCTCGTGAGAGTCGATACATACTTGGATTGCATGCGAAGCATTGTATGTGTATATATATATATAAAACTATTTTTGAGGCTCGTGTGAGTCAAAATATTCATTTCTTTTCGCATCTGCATGCTTAGCTTTTATTTCATGTTTGTCTAGTTTCTGCTGAGTTTTGGTTCACGGTGTGGGATTTGAAAATGTTTTTTAGGTGCATACGTTCACACAGGTTGATCTGGAGGAGCCGATTGGGGCGGAAGACCTGTAGTCTTCTTTTTTTTTGTTTCGTTTGGATTATGTATGTTTTACAAGTTTTGGTTTTGGACCTTGTGTTGTAAGCCTAAGGGCGATATATTTATTGTATTTATACTTTTTATCTTGAGAGTACAACATCAAGTTGGGTGTTGTTTATGGTGTTTCGGGTGACCTGAAGTTTGGGGTGTTACAGTACCAATGCCAGACGACGCCTATAGACTTAAGTGTATTTATCACCATTGGGCCACGCGAGGCCCAATGAATAAATGCCCGTTCTATAGCCCGACATGGAGAGCACACATTTTCGATTTCTCTTGGAAACATCGATAGGTGGGCCTCCCAAGAACACACTTTTACGGGGATTAACTTGAAGGAAGGGTCAACCTTACATTGTACACATTTTTGGTCTTTCACTGAGTAGCTACTCAAGCCCAAACTTAATTATTCATTCTATTCACACGGTACCTTAGTTAAGTCATTCTTACTTTAAGCCAACACGAGTCTAACCGTCAACCCATTTCTTTTTGCTAAACCCAACACAATTAAGGTTTCAATTATCTATAATTTAAATATATTACCATGCTTATATTTGAATTAACATCACACAATACAATCAAACCTCATATCTCATGCTTTTACACACTTCTAACATTTTATAGAGTTTGCTCAAAATTCTCAACATAACATTTTGCCATTTTCACCAATTCCCAAGATTCATGAAATTAACTTACCATTGAGTTGTTACAAGTCTCAATTTATAAAAAATTCAACCAATTTTATCATTCGGGTCCAACAACTTAAACCCCCCCCAAATCTCCATGATTTTGGCAACACCCAAACACTAACCTCTGAAAATACAAATTAAAGGTTCCCACATGATGTTATCAAGTTTAAAACACCACAAGTTATCCAAAATCACAAGATTTAACATGTTTTATCTTCAAACCCTAACCTAAGGTTTCAAAACACAAGTTTTTTCATATATTCATATAGAATCTCAAAGATACAACTCATATCAAACAAGTTTTCATAAATAGTCATGGATATTACCTCTTAGATGCTCAAATAACCCAAGACAGGGTCCAAACAAGCTCCAACCAAGCAAGGATCTAATCGAAGGTGAAAACCAAGCTTCTAATGCACACGCCAACTCCTCCAACGGTGTTCCAACGAAAGAAAGGCAAGAAATCCACTCTTGTAGAGCAAGGAATGCTCAAAAGGGCCACCAAACCCAACCTAGGGTTTCACTTTTCTTTTTAGAGAGAGAGAGAGAGAGAGAGAGAGAGAGAGAGAATGAGAATGAGAATGAGAAAAATGATCCAAATCCTGAACTTAAAATTGCTCTCTGTCACAGACCGATCGATCGTTCTCGGGACCGATCAATCGGTCCCTCACTAGAAGGCACTCTAAGGAAAGAAAAACATATAATTTCCAAATTTTGTTATAATGCCTCAAGGTTTATTTAAACAACTCACAATAATTATTTTCATTCATACCCGAGCACATAATTATTATTGACAACCGAAACCATGATCAAATTTTAATTCTCCCCCAAAATTAAATATCCAATCATATTCCACCAAACATGTTATAACGGGTTTTAAAATTTATTTTTTAAAATTACAAGGGATTGGGCTCCTACAATTATTCACGTCTTTAATGTCGGGAAAGTTTATTCGAAACAATATGGAGGACAGTATGTGGAAGACAGATTCAAATTTGAAATTACATGCCTTGGACAATATTAATCCCTTAAAATCCGCAACAATACATGCAATGATATCAAAAGAGAATCCGAAAATGGATTCAACTTATCTACAATATGAAAACTACAATTACGTGTGGTGCGGTGGTTAGGAGGTGGTGGTGGCACGTAGAGAGAGAGAGAGAGAGAGAGAGAGAGAGGGTGGAGGTCGCCGAAAAAGGGGAGAGGTGGTACCGGTGTTGCGGCGACGGTGGGTGGACAGAGTAGCGACGTCAGTTGGGTGTGCGTCTGCCGCGGTGAGCTGTGTTTTTCTTCTCTCTGATGATCTAGGCATCCATAGTTGATATATATATATATACTAGGTATTGCCCGTGCCTAAAGGCACTACTACCATTGTTTTTTGGATTACTCGTGCATTTTAATAATTTCTTTGAAGGTCTCATATTATATGAATAACCTATACTAAAAAACACTAAATCGGAAAAAAATTGGCAAGATTTTTCTTATTTTCTGATAATCCAACGGTTTAACCGTTTACTAAATATCCCGTAATAAAATCAATCAACACAATATATACAGACTCTGCCTGGATTCAACAACAAAATCACAACTCAATTAAAACCATCATAACTTCTCATGCATACATTTAAAACCTCCAATTTGAATTCAATAGCATAAATTAATAAAAAAAAAAGATAATTATTCTAAGTATTAAACTTTTAAAAAAAATTGACAGAATTTTCCCTGTTTCTCGAATAATACAACGGTTTGACCATTTACCAAATAACCTGTAATAAAATCAATCAATATAATATACACAGGCTCTGCCTAGATTCCAATAATAAAGCCACAACTCAAATAAAATCATTATAACTTCTCATGCATACATTTAAAACCTCCAGTTTGAAATCAATAGCATAAACCAATTAAAAAAAATAAATAAATAATTATTCTAAGTATTAAACTTTTTAAAAAAATTGGCAGAGTTTTTTCTATTTTTCGAATAATCCAACGGTTTGACCGTTTACCAAATAACCTGTAATAAAGTCAACCAATACAATATACACAACATCTGCTTAGATCCAACAATAAAGCCGCAACTCAAATAAAATTATCATAGCTTCTCATGCATACATTTAAAATCTCCAGTTTGAAATCAATTGTATAAACCAATTAAAAAAAAGAAATAGATAATTATTCTAAGTATTAAGCTTTTTAAAAAAACTGGCAGAATTTTTTTTTATTTTTTGGATAATCTAATGGTTTGACCATTTACCAAATAATCTGTAATAAAATTAAGCAGTATAATATACACACACTTTGTCTGGATCCCAACAATAAAGTCACAACTTAAATAAAATCATCGTAACTTCTCGTGCATACATGTAAAATCTCCAGTATGAAATCAATAACATAAACCAATCAAGATCTATTAATATAGATGAAAATGTATATGTTTCACAAAAACCAAATTATGCAATTCAACATGTCTTTATTGGCCATCTACATCTTCAATTCTTCTTTTCATCACTCTGCACAATGTGTACGTGTCAACATATACGTAGTTCGGTTAAAGAACAGATTGAGGATTATACACAACCACCTATATATTTATGAAAGCAAGAAACTAAAATGAATCAATCTAAAATATTCAAATGAAAGAAATCTTAAATTTAAAACTTGAAATCCATTACCTTATTAGGATGTCTCCAAGGTAGAAGTGTTGTGACATTTATCATTTGCTCTTTTATTTTGTAGTCTCCAACTATGTCATCCTAATTCTACAAAAATTAAGTTAGACCGTAAAATAAAATATAGTGGATGAGAATACTTGAACTTCAAAATGAATAGATGAAATTTACCTTAAATATGATAAAAAAATTAATCCGCAGAAAATACTACAACAACACTTCGGGATAAACGATATTTGTTGTGGAATTGTAAGCATCTTTAGGAAGAAGAAGACATGCAATTCGTAGATGTGCACCTAGATAAAGCCACATATAGTTGCCCATGACTAAAAACGGGTGTGTGCAAATCAATTCCAACATATTTGACGGATTGTCCTTGGAATTTATTGATTGTCATGGCATATGCGAGTCTGATGGGAAATTGATGTCTTGTCATTTCAAAAGGGAATTCAGAAGATGATGGTGTCAATGATATCCATGGAATGAAGACTAAATTTCCAAATTTATCTCCAGTTAAAATTAGAGTTTTAATTATATATGAGACACATCTAGTAATCATCAATCGCGTTCCATTTCAAAGTCCATCTTTCGGTGAAATATTTCTCAACAACATTATAGGGCAACCGACTTTTAAATCTAATTTGAACGGTGGTAAACCAGGAGGATCTAATGAGTTCAAATACTCATTTGGCTATCAATTGGTAAGCGTTCGATCAGATTCATCATCTGTAGACAATTTGTCTACTGCAAAGTAAGTTGTTTTCTCTCCTGAAAAAGTATTCAATGCGGCAAGATTGATAACACTAATGTCATCATTTTGGGCTGAAAGAATTATGCGTTCAGTTAGAAAGGTCGGGGTCACCGTACCAACAACTCCTAGTTGTGGATAAATTGTGGATATCATCTCATCTATATTATAGCACCTGTGTAGTGTTGATGGAAGTTCTATGATTTCGCTTGGGTCGGTTCCAATCTATAAAAGAAGTAGTAAAATTAATATAAAATTATAATGAGATAAATTATTGTTATAAAGAATACTACAAAAAAATATAACCTTCGTCAAGAAATCTCTAAAAATAGCATGCTCATGATCCGCGTTATTTAAGCGCATGTTTAAATCCAAAGTCAAGACATGTAAACTATTCCATAGTATCGATCGCCTAACTGATATACCGACAATTTGCTCGCGTACTCTTCTTGGTATAACTGGTAAGATTTGACGGAAGTCACCACCAAGAACAACAGTGATATCACCAAATGGCTTGTTGTTATTGCATTTATATCTTATAGTGTGCGATCAACTGTTTTCAACACAATATCGATGTTGCATAGAAACCTCATCCCATATTATTAGATTTGTATTTTTAAACAACTCGGCCTGCAATGATTGTTTGCTAAAACCTCAAATAGAGTTGTCTAACACATCTAATGGGATGGAGAATGTTGAATATGCAGTGCGACCTCCTATTAACAATAAAGATGCAATACCAGATGAAGCGACACTCACAACAGTACATCTAAGGCAACGGCATTTCGTTGCAACGGTATTATACAAAAATGTCTTTCCTGTTCCAGCACCACTATTTAGGAAAAAAGTAGTTCCTCTATTATTGAAGACATATGTTGTGATCGCAGTGTAAGCAGTACGTTGCGTATCATTAAGACTATCAACATTAATTTGTGTAATATGGTGTTGTGCATCAGCAATGAGTTTTTGATACTTCAATATCAATCTATTACCAACGACGACACTCTAATTTCCACTAGGTTGTGGCATGAGCGGGTAGTCCTTCAAGGTTTTACCCGACTCTTGAAGCAATTGATCGAGAAGATACAACCCGTAATCTTCAATTTGAGCCCATGTTGGATTAGGAATAGCAAACATTGTACAAATCTTATGAGCAAGATCGTCACAGATATCCGTTGAGAACTGATTCCACAAAGCATGTGGTTGCAATGAGAACACTGTGTGAGAATAACAATGAACAATATCCTCAGCTGGTATCCAATTTTTATTACCGCTGCCTCTTGAAGGCATTGCACCCATTCTTCATCATCCTTTAAAAGCCCTCTTGCAGTACATGTTGATTTAAATGTATCGTGCACAATATTATTTACCGTTTGCAAGCTTTCAAATGATTTTGGTCCTTTGACAACAGTCAACAACAATCGCAAATAAAATCTTTCACCTGCATTAAGTCTAACAAAGTACATTCTTCTAATTGCAAACTCTCTTTGCCTTGGTCTCCATAGTTTGTTTGGATTATCCCAAACAAAATATTGTGAAAATTCTTGGGAGGTAAATGCGCATGCAGCGTCATTTAAAGCACAATATGAAAGAAACCAGTTAGAGTCAACTCTTGTTGCTCAGCTCTAGACATAATTCTGGCCAATGATTTGGCTGGATCAAATAAGACATGAAGCATTCTTGGTAAATAAATCGCCAATTGTATAACTGTTGGAATCTCTTCATGCATTGAATGGCCGAAAATTTGCCAAGTTGCTTGAGGGGGACCAATATACCTTACGTCTAGATATTGTTGGATCTCGTCTGTTACACTCAACACTATAGTTGTCCGATCATAACCTTTGTAAATGTACTTGTGAATATATTTGACGTATCTCATTTTCGCACAAACTTCTACATTGATATGGCAATTGAAGCGTTTAGAAAGATTTGCATTGTATGGTACATCTCTATTATCAACTTCTTGACCCCTCACAGTATACAACCTACCATTATTACGACGACGATATATATATATATATATATATATATATATATATATATATAATGTATTATGTATATACTAATCTCCTCCTAGAACTTTCTAAACCAAATGTTTGGATTCCCCTGAATTTCTGTGAAGAGGCTTGAATTTGGATTGCTATTAATAGGTAGAATTTTTGACAACTATCCCCCATTAACAAAAATAAGTTTAAATAATACATCGTAAAATTTCTGATGTAAAATTTTTAATTTCGAAAAATTTAAAAATCTAGGTATAAACTTTTAATGTAATTTTGTGAATTGTCGTATAGTTAAAATCTTCACTATGATTTTCTATCTATATAATCTATTTTATTGCGATTTATTGATTGCTGGTATTTTTAATGGATGCAAATTTTTAAATTCAAAAAATTCTCAAAAATTCGAGATAGACTTTTAATGTTATTTTATAATTTATCGTGAAATTAGAATTTGTATAAATTTTTTTAGCTATACAATAAATATTTACTACGATTTTTGATTACCAAATTTTTTTAATAGATGTAAGATTTTGAATTTTGGATTCAAAATGAATTATAAGGTTTTGTTAGGAATGTTATTTGAAGATTTTTTTACTAATTTATTATTATTTATTTATTTTTATAAAGAATTGTCAAATATCATATTATTCTAAGGAGTTTAACTAACTGGGTCGAAAAATTATAGTTGATACGTGTCTTATTTTTTATTGGTTGCTAAGGTATGTGTTATTATAATATACCCCCTTTAAGAAATCTTGTCCTTGAAATTTATGTACCATTACTCAACAAGGTGTGATACTTCTTTCACATGTTCACATCCCGTTCTCAGGTGACTTCTTCCATTGAATGGCTCTGGCACAGCACTTTGACCAATGGAATGACTTTATTTCGCAGAACTTGTTCCTTTCTATCTAGTATTTGTACTGGCTCCTTTTCGTATGTAAGGTTGGACTTCAGATCGAATGGTTGCTCTGTTAGCACATGAGAAGGGTCTAGTACGTACTTCTTTAACATCAAGACATAAAATACGTCATGCAATCCTGGTAACCCCGGAGGTAGGGCCAATTGATACGATGTGTTGCCAATTCATTTAATGATCTTATATGGCCTAATGTAACAGGGAGTTAACTTTTCTTTCTTCCCAAATCTCATTACTCTTTTCCATGGTGATACCTTTAAGAATATGTGATCTCTAACTTCAAATTTCAAGTCACGCCTCTGATTATCCATGTAACTTTTCTGCCGGTCCTGAGTGCTTCAATCTTTCTTGAATCAGCTTTATTTTTTCGGTAACTTCCTTTCTAGGCCGAGTAACTTCCTTTCTTCGACTTCCTCTTAGAAGATTGGATTTTGACATTTTCTGCCATACAATGCTTCATACGGGGCCATTCCTATAGTTGATTGGAAACTATTATTATATGTGAACTTGATTAATGATAAATGTTCTTTCCAACTTTCGGTAAAGTCTAGGACGCATGCTCTGAGCATATCTTCCAAGGTTTGAATCGTTCTTTATGATTGGCCATCAATTTGCGGGTGAAAAGTTGTGCTAAACTTCAACGTGGTCCCCAACACCTCTTGTAGACTTGACCAGAATCTAGATGTAAAATGCAGATCCCTATATGATACTACCGAAATTGGTACGCCATGCAAATGAACGATCTCATAAATGTAGAGTCGTGCGAACCAATTCATCGAAAACGTCATCTTGATCGGTAGGTAGTGTACTGACTTTGTTAATCTATCTACAATTACCCAGATAGCATCGTTTTCCTTGGGTGATCGTGGTAACCCAATTTAAAATTCATGGTGATGTGTTCCCACTTCCATTCAGGTACATGTAGAGGCTGGAATAGTTTTGCCGATTTTTGGTGTTCAATTTTAACCTGTTAGTATACTAAACATCTTGTCACAAAGTCTACCACATCTTTCTTCATCCGACTCCACCAGTATCTTTTCCTCAGATCTCTATACATTTTTGTACTTCTAGGGTGCATCGTGTATGCTGAATTATAAGTTTCATCTAAAATTTACCTCCATAACTCTTCATTGTTAGGCACATACAGTTGGTGTCCAAACTATAAGACAACATCCTAAATCTCAAACTCTGTCTTTCCTTTAGCAATTGTCTCTGCCTTAATCTTATCCACTTGACTATCTGCTTGCTAGGCTGCTCGGATCTGGTCTAACAAGGTCAGCTTTATTCTAAGAGTTGCTAATAAGCTCCCCATCTTTTCCTATCGCAAAGATGGTCCTAAGCGACCTCATTTTAGAAAATGCGCTACTCCTTACTGTCTGAAGGTGTGCCATACTTTCTGATGATTTCTGACTTAGGGTGTTTGCTACATTGTTGGCCTTCCCTGTATGGTAGTGAATCGTACAATCATTGTCCTTAATTAATTTCATCCATCTTCTTTGTCTTAGGTTCAACTCCTTTTGAGTGAAGACATACTTCACGTGAAACCCTAACCCGTTTTCTTTTTTTGGAGTTTTTTGATCCGTTGTTTATTATTTTCGTTACGGCATGTTTATATGTGTTTTATGCATGATCGGACTTAGATATGCATGTGGGGTTGGTTCCCGGGGCCGTTGGACGTTGTGGTGTGAATTTAAAAAAAAAAAGAAGACATTTTTGCAAGCCTATAAATATCTACCTTTAGATATTTTCTAAAGATATTTCATCTCTCTAGCTTTTGAAAATCTTTGAAAGCTCTGCTTTCTCTCTAACTTCTTGGGGGCCCGGGATTTGATTTTTGACGATCAGATAGCAGATCCTTAGTATCCTCGTAGTGGGTTACGCTTTCATCCGGACGAAATTTCATTCCGATGAAGTTTCTTTTTTCACGTGATTTAAGGCGTCGAGTTTTTGACTCATCAAGGTTGAATTCTAAACTCTCATGTCTTAAAGGGGTGCTACATGTAATCGTGTGTGTTTTTGCCATTTAAAAATGCATGAAAAATCAATTTATGTTTTGATAAATTGGGTTTTGGTTTCAAAATTATTATTTTTTTGTTGTTTCGGTTGGAGAAAACGGGTTATGAGGCGTTTCTTTCGGTGTTTCTCTATAGTTTTGGGCTTGAATATATCCGAGGGTGTAAAAAGAGAGTTTAAATGCTTCGATTTGAGGCTAAGATGGCTGGATCCGTAGCTAGGGTTCGGTTTTTGTTGTGGTCCAGTTGACTAGATTAGGTGGTTTAGTTGACTAGGCCGACAGTGTGTTGTTCCAGTCGACTGGGTTTGGGGGTTCAGTCGATTGGGCTGGTTCTGTGTTGAGTTTTTTTGTTTTCAGTAGCTTTTTAGTTGACTAAATTATGGGATTCAGTCGACTAAAGTGTTGTTGGGGTTGTTTTCTTATTTTGGGGGTCGTGTTGTGGCATTGGGGGTCGTGTTGTGGCCTTGGGAGTTTGTTTAGGTCTTATTATCGTTCTCGGGGGTGACATGCATGGTTAGATGCAGGGTGTTAGTGCACGGTTGTGTGCGTGGTGTTTGTTCATCGTTGGGTGCGGGTCGTGTTTGGGTTCGAATTTCTTTTTCTAAAAAGGAGATTTTGAAAAAAGATAGGATTTTGTGAACACGTTTGTGAAAACCGTATGGTGGGAGGTTTGGAGTTGGCCTTTAGGGTTAGGTTTTGTTTTGTTGCTTGTTGGTCGTCTAGGTTTGTGGATGACGGGTTGTGTGGCATGTGATGTCATGACGGGGTATGTGAAGTCGTTCTGTGAAAGGTAGTGTATATACGTGATTTGTGCATTTTAAAACTCTAGTTTTATTCATGCATGTTATAGGACGGATATGTGGTCTAGGTATATCTAAAGCTCTGGTTTTATTAATGCATGTGCCGTGGCTTTATAAGACGTGGTGTTTGTATGTGGTTTCATGCTTTAAAACTCTAGTTTTAATCATGCATAGTGTGGACGAGAAAGTGGTCCGATGAACGTTAGCTCTAGTTAACGATGAACGAAAAAGGGGTTCGATAACTGTTAACTCTGGTTAACAATGCATAAAGAGGGACGTAAATGTGGTCCGATATATGTTAACTTTGGTTAACAGTGCATGTGTGTGTGGGAATCTAAAGGATGGAAAGGAGATCCTGACTATGTGTGTGTGTGTGGGGGGGAATTTGAAGGATGGAAATGAGATCCTGACGATGCGTGTGTGTGGGTGTCCGAGGAACGGAAAAGAGGTCTTGATGTCGCATGTGTTGCATGTGTTGCGTGAGTTGCATGGATCGCATATGTGGTATGTGACGTGTTAAATGAATCATCGCGGATGTGATAGAACTGTTTCTGAGGTTCGTGAGATGTACCTGTGTTGCATGTGGAGCTCGTGGGAGTCGATGGTTATATCTGTGTTGCATGTGGGGCTCGTGAGAGTTGAGGCTCGTAGGAGTCGATCTTTTGCATGTGAAGCATTGCAGCATATTTGTATGTTTATAAAACTATTTTCAAGGCTCATGTGAGTCGTGATATGCAACCGTTTTCTACTGTTTTCAAGGCTTTGAAACCGTTTTCTAGGCTCAGAGAGTCGTAACATACTTATTACTCTGCTAGCATGTTTAGCTTTTATTTCATGTTTATCTAGTTTCTGCTGAGCATTAGCTCACGGTGTAGGATTTGAAATATTTTTCAGGTACTAGTTAAGCAGGTTGACCCGGAGGACTCGGAGGGGTGGAAGATCTATAGTCTTCCTTTTTTTGCTTCTTTTTGGACCATGTATGTTTATATGTTTTCGGTGTTAGAACCGTGTATTATAAGCTTGTTGGTGATTATATTTAATGCATGTATGTCTTTATCTGAGAGTGAATATCGGGTTGGGTGTTATGGATGGTTGTTTATGGGAGTTTCATGTGACCCGGGGTTTGGGGTGTGACACTTCAAACTTCGATGGCCGGTAAAGATCTCACAAGTGACTCCGTATAAATAGTGTCTCCATATTTTGAGTGCAAAGACAATCGCAGCCGACTCCAGGTCGTGGGTCCGGTAATTCCTCTCGTGAGACTTTTGTTGTCAAGATGCATATGCTATTATCTTCCCATGTTGTATTAAAACACAACCCAACCCATGGTGTGATGAATCACTATAGACTACAAATCCTTCATTGCTCGATGGTAGGGTGAGTACATGGGTTCGCACCAATTTAGACTTCAATTCTTGAAAACTCCGTTCACATTGCTCAGACCATTCAAACTTCACATTCTTCTGGGTTAACCGAGTCAAGGGTTTTGCAATTAAAGAAAAGTCTCGAATAAATCTCCGATAATAACCAGCCAACCCCCAAAAGCTATGTATCTCTGTTATGTTGTTTATTCTTGCCCAATTTACTACTGCTTCAACATTCGCCGGGTCTACTTGGATTCTATCCCTATATATGACATGATCCAGAAACATCACTCAGTCCAATCAAAACTCACACTTAGTAAACTTTGTATACAACTTGTGGTCCCTTAGGATTTCTAAAGAGATTCTCAAATGCTCTATATGTTCTTCCTTATTTTGTGAATATAACAAGATGTCATCAATGAACACAATTAAAAATTTATCTAGAAACTTCTTAAACACCTGATTCATCAGATCCATGTACACCGCAGGCGCATTTGTCACTTCGAATGACATCACAATGAATTCATAATGCCCCTAGTGAGCCCTAAAACCAGTCTTGAGTATATCTAACTTCCGTAATTTTAATTGATTACATCCATATCTCATTTTGAACTTTGAAAATGCTTTAGCTCCTTGTAACTGGTCAAACATGTCATCTATCCTAGGCAAAAGATACTTCTTTTTGATGGTCACTCTATTCAGCTGTTGATAGTCGATACACATCTTTAGAGTTCCATCCTTCTTCCTTATGAACAACACGGTGCTCCCCATGGTGAGACATTAGGCTTGATGAAACACTTTTCCAGCTACTCTTTCGATGCTTCTTTCAACTCTTGTAACTTAGCAGGTGACACTCAATAAGGTGAAAAGGGTACAGATGATATGTCTGAGCATAGGTCAAATGTAAGCTCAACTTTTCGATCTAGGGTATTCTTTGTAAGTCTTCTAGGAATATATGTCATAAACGATTGGCTTCTCTTGTAAGTTCCCCCCATTTGAACTCCATGTTAACTATTCATGCCAACAAATTCATAGAAACTCCCTTTTTGTAACATTTTGGAAACATTAATTGCTTTCACTAGGACAAAATCCTTCCTATCTCTCTGGGATGCCCATTTCTAACTTCTCGTCTATTTAAAGATTTATCTATTCTCTAAGCAGTCATACAACGCATTAAACGATAACTTCCAAACCATCCCAATCATCAGGCCAAAACCTATCATACTCAAAGGTGTCAAAACAAATAGCACACCTCTATCTCCTAATCTCACCAAACAACTTTGATTCAGACTTCTCTCTGACACTTTCTTTCCTATTGGTGTAACGATTATTATGATGTAGTCGAGATATTCCACCGTTATAGCATCTCCTGGTGTTATAAAGATAAGAGGTAAGAACGAATGTGCTGAACCTAAATCTAATAGAGCATAAGCACCTATATTGAAAAAGGTTAGAATACCTGTCACCATATCCAGTGTATCTTGTGCATCTTGTTTCGTCATAGCCGACACCTGCCCTAGAATTCCTGGTTATCCCATCAGTCTCTTTCCTTTGTCTTGTATGTTTCCATTAGACGCTAGTGCTAGTATTCGCGCATGTACGTATTGCAAAGCCATATGTTCTGGTCCACCGCAGCAGTAACAAAATTTCATACTAACTTTTAAACAATCCTTCTTAAAATGATTAGTTGTCAGACACCTAAAACAAGTATTCATTTTTATCCTTTGATTGGTTTTTGGATACACTTGAATGAAATGATTAATGGCTCCACACTTGAAGCAAGCATATGCCTTTGTCCCCTTCACACGCCAAAACACTTCTCTACTCGATTGAATTTCGTTGAATCTAGACTTTTTAATTATCGAGGCACCTCAAATCTTGCACCTTTTAATTCTGTTTTATCTTTCATCGCCCTACTTACCACCCTTCTCAATCCTCCTTGCGCTTGTAGACTCCCCGATTTGACCATGCCGAATCTTAAGCTTATCCGGATGAATCCAATGATGAAAACCAAAAGGAACGGTGCTCAAAATCTCCAAACAATTGTTGGGAAATGATTTAACACCAGTACTTTAAAAAATTAAACCTTGAGGCCGCAGCCTTTAACCGTTGAGGCCGTAACATGCAAACCTTGTGACCTAGTTGTTCACTGGCCTCTACAGTGGCGCTTGCAACCTTTGAATCTTGTGCC